>CAEGAD010012506.1:0-16206 GCA_903067055.1 Poeciliopsis paucimaculata
GCAGATGTATTAAAGATTGTTTTTGCTCCCTGACTTTTGTTTGGACCTCAGTCTCTGTATTGTGCACTTCACAGTTGAACCAACCGGACATTGTCATAGTGGATAAACAACAGAAGAAAGCCATTGTGGTGGATGTAGCAATACTGAGTGACTGCAACTTCAGGAAAAAGGAGCACGAGAAACTGGAGAAATACCAGGGCCTCAGGGAGGAACTGGAGAGGACCTGGAAGGTGAAGACCACAGTGGTGCCTGTGGTCATCGGGGCCCTCGGGGCCCTCGGGGCAGTCACCCCCAAACTGGAGCAGTGGCTACAACAGATCCCAGGAACAACATCAGATATCTCAGTCCAGAAATGTGCAGTTCTAGGCACAGCCAAGATACTGCGCAGAACCCTCAAGCTCCCAGGCCTCTGGTAGAGGACCGAAGCTCAGAGGATAAGAACCACCCGCGGTGGGTGAGAAGGGAATTATATATATATATATATATATATATATATATAGTGTCAGCAGACACTCAGTGTTTTCTCTTTTTCTCTGTGGTTTCTACCTACAGATCAGATATAACTGGTACCTAATGTCATTGTACAACAAAGAGGAAGAAGGAGTTTTCCAAAGCATGACTTCAGCTGTTCGTTTTAGTCCAGCTGCTTGGTGGAAGTCGTCTCTGGAGCTCCGTCTCTCCTCATGCCTCTGGGCACTTGTCCAGCTGCTGCTGTTGCTTCCTGGTTGTGTGATGAGTAACAACCAGTGGCTTTCCCCTGAAAATTTGCACCTTCACACAAATATGCAAATGACATGGAAATATGCAAAGATATGAAAATGTGATAGGCAAAGTGGGCATAAAGGTTCTGGGTTATGCAATTTATGAAATAAAAAAAAAAGTTAACCAAAGTAGGAGCAGCAAACTGATGGGAGTTTATTCTCTGTGAATAAAATATGAAGTCAAGAGACTAGTCAGATCAATACTGATTAGTCAGTGCAGCCCTGGCTACATGTTCTGTTATTTATCTACTGGAAAACCACAGAGCTCTTAAGAACAAAAAATGACATTCAGTTAGTTCATTTCATTAAGTATGTAATTGTGAATTGTCTCTGTATCTGCTCTATTTGTATGACTTATATGACTTATAATATTTATCATCTTCAGCATTAAATCCTGTTATATGCATCAGTGTTTGAGGAAATAAACGTGGATGCTAATGGTGGAGTGTATTTTATGATTTTAAAGTTGTTGTCAGACCAGAGCCAGCTGATTAACAACTTAATCCTCATTATAGTCTACCATGGTTGTTGTTTTTCTTCCTGCTTGTGTGTGTCAAGATGCAAAATAGTGATGTGAGTCGAGTATCAGTGATGTTCAGATCAGAAAGGCGACTTGGCTGTACAGACTCAAGTCACATTTGAAAAGATCGGATACGTATCGGATTTAGGACCACATATCCAAGTGGCCTGAGTTTCATTCGAAAAAATCTGATCTGTGTTTTCCAGCCTCTCTTCAGGCTGTGGTGTGAACGTAACCTTAGTTACAAAGGAGGTAGTACGTCTTGGACTTATTGTTTATGTCTAAAATAGAAAAGCAATTATTCATCCGAAAGCTTCTTCTCCCCACAAAGAATACATTTATAATTATACTTAACTCTTCTGAATTGTTTAGCAAATCAAATTACTAAGTACTAAAAAATTCTCAGCTCTCATACACATCCAGTTAAATTAAAGAGCTATAATGATGTCACGTTTCAAATATTTGATTCACAGCAGAGTTCAGATTAGCTTTCTTATCTGATCAACCAAAACCTAACCAAAAGTGGGCTACCAGTACAAACATGTGAGAGTGGAAGAAGCAATTGCAGGCATTGCGAAGGAGCGAAGAGGGTCTGTTGAGCAGAGACTTCAAGGAACAGAAAACAACACGAAATATGGATGAGTGTGTAAATATTCCATTTATATTAGTAAATGGAGGATGTATTGGTGCTGGGAAATTGATTCCCTTTGTAAACTGTTTATTTAGGTCAAGATATAAAAAATAAAGTTGTCTCACTATAATCAAGCACCAGTTAGCCTTCAAATTATGATTATTTACATCAAGATGGAGGAGTTCTGCATGCGGTAGGTCAGTGGGAAAACACAAACAACTTTTTTTCATGACCAAACCTGCAGATGCTCTAGCTCACCATCTCTTGTGTGGTTTTTTTTAAAATTTCTTTTCATTTTCAGTTTATGATGCTTTTTAATGTGCACCTGAAGAGGGTGCTCCAAAAAAAAACAACAAACAAACAAAAAAAAACACTACACACATAAAAATCAATGCTGTACAGAAAAGTGAACCAGAAATAATAATTATTAAAAAGAACATCCATGTTATTAATTTCTTGACAAAACTTGTGTCCCATGGCCCTCTAAAGAAATACGCCACTCCCTGACAATCAGAGCCTGGAAGAGAGTCTTAGCGCTGTCCATCAAGCTTGTGTACACACTGCTCAGTGTAGTAATGGCAGAGGAATGAATCACTGTGACAGGAAAATTGTTGTCATCAGTGGCCATGCATTCATTTCAGGCTGTGTTGTGGTGAACCAACTGTAGCAACGCAAAAATTATTCTAAAAATAAATGCCATTTTCCTTCCCTTCCAAATGACACCATGAACAATAAAATGTTAGATAGTGATGATAAAGTGGAAAGCCATCAAAAAAGGCCATCCAACCAGATATAATATTATGTGTATTATAAAGTCAGAATTTTAAATCTGACAATTGTTCTAATGTCAGACCCATATCTAATGTAGTAGAACCATATCTGAATAGATGACTCTATATTGGAACATTGTTAGCCACTGGCCCCAAACCACATTGTCACTGTGCTATCAGTTATAAAGCAGCTTTTGCTTTATTCTCTCTATTAGTAAACAGTATACACTAATGAGTGCAGCTACTTCCCAAAGTGATAGCAAATAATAATTTAAGCCAAAATTAGACTAAAGGACCTTACTCCCATTTGACTGATCAGAGAATTTTTAAAATCGGTATTATTGGACTATAAACATGCAATATCTATTACTGTAGCTGCAGTCACTTACACAAAACTGTGTTAGACATACAAGATGAGTACATTGTGGTTGCCTCCTTTGGCTTCAGTGAAGCTGTCCTTCCTCCTGAGCCCCTTCAGCTCTCACCACATCCCTCTGAGGTGAGCAGAGAAACCTCTAGCTATTTGTTCTTCCAACAACCATCCAGCAAGGCTACACTTCCTTTTTCAACTGTCAGGCAGATTTCTTCATACTGGATTGCCCACTTTTACCTTTGTGGGTCCGTAAAGTAGAAAAAAAAAAAAAAAAAGAAATTCGTGTTCCTTGTACCTCAGTGATCACTGCATCACCTGTCTGTTGGGATCTTGGGATCCCAACAGATCCTAGATCTAGTATAATTCTAGTATAATCATTCTGTGTTCCTTGATTCAATCAGTCTTGTTGCTGTTTTATTTTGGTTCAGCGCTTCCTTAGTGATTCTAGTTTACTATGTTTATTTCTGATGTCTAGTTATTCTTTGTTACACTAGTTTAATTATGTTTCTTAGGTTTAGTTATTCATTCCTTTTAGATTTATTTCCAAGTCCCCTTTGTACTCTCCCTCACCCCGGTGCCACTTTCTTTCTTTCTGTCTCTCTCTCTTTCCTTCAGTCTACCTTCTGCTCTCTCCCTTCACACCTGGAACCCATTTCTAAACAGCCATCTGTTTCTTCTTCAGTAATCAACCTCCCCAGGATATATAAAACTCATTCTCAGTTCCTCTTAGCTAGCTGGTTCCTCCAGTCTAATCCCGTTGTCTTTCTGTTGTTTCCCTGCTTGTTTTGCTCCTGGATGCCTGTTTTTCTTCTACTCTGGCTCCCTGTGTCTCCTGTGGTTTTCCTAATTTTTCATCAGTTCTGGGCGTTAAATATTCTTCATCTACAAGCTGCCTCTGCCTTTCTGCATTTGGTTCCACTTTAAAACTACACATAATGACACTCTCAGTAATCATAGAGGGTCAATTGGCTAGATGTAACAAGCTACAAACTTTTCTGTTTGTTTCTATGTCACAGGTTTATTTTTGTGAAAAAAAAAACAAAACGTTCAATACATTGAGTAATTCTCAGAACATGCAATTTGTTTATAACACAATATTCATGAAGAATATTTAACTTTAAGGGCTAAAATGTTTTGACAGCATTTCTCTCTCTGCTCTTATTGTTATGTTGCTAAAATCATTTTCCACTGAGGTTGTCACACTGAATAATCAGCCTCAATAATCATTCCTGCTAAAGGCTATTGCTGCTAAATCTGTAGTCGTAAAGGACAGAGTTTAAGAGCAATCCTTGTAGAAATGATCAATTAAATGAATAATAAGGTTCTTATACATAAATATTACAAAGTAAATTTCTATGCAAAAACCCCACAAAATGCTCTTATCATCTTAAATAATAGCCGAGATAACTCCAAACGAATTTGTGATTCTTCCCTTTCTGTGGATGATGATGTGTTCTTACCTCAGACTGACAACAAATGACAGTACTAAGAAATAGATTAAACTTACGTTGTTTTTAAATGTATGACACAATGTTGATTTTTCAAGGTACTCCACTTCCAAAGAATGGAGAAGTCTACCAGAGAAATCCAAAAATAATTCCAGAAAAATCACTTTATTATGATTTATAGTAGTTCATTAAGGCTTTATGACATGAAATAAGTATTTGATAGGAAAAGGTTGTGGATAAGTGCTCCAGAACCTTTTGTTTCCAGGTCAGAGGTCAGAAGTCTCCTGTGGTTCTGGTCCACTCCTCCAACTGATCTTCAGGTTGCTCAGGTTTCAGGGTCTGTGGCTAGTCCCCTCCAAATGTTCTGTTTCTGAACAGTTGACCCGGCCAGCCTCTCCTCACTACACTGCAGTCATCCTGCCTGCTTTAAAGACAGTCAGCACCTAAGCATGAAGCTTCCACCCCCGTTCTTCACAGTTGGGATGGTTCTTCATGTTTCAAACAGTGAGTGGACTTCATTCCAGAAAGTTCTGTTTTGGTCTCATCTGACCTCATGACCTTTCCAAGCCTCCAGATGGTCATCTTAATTCAGACGGGGCTGAACACGAGCTGGGGACCTTTAATACACTGTAGGATTTTAACGCATGATGGAGTAGTGCGTTATGGTTACCTTAGTAGCAGGTGTCTTTTATACAGGTAACGAGTTCAAACAGCTTAAACTAATACAGGTAACAAGTGGAGGGTAGGAAAGCTTCTTAACGATGGACTACATCTGAAACAGACAGAATTGTCAGTGAGACTGAGAAACGTGTTCGGATTATGGATTATTTTAGTTTAGCTACTGTTGAGGTGTACTTATGTACACCTCACCTGGAGGTGTACATAAGTTGTACACCTCCAACATAAGTTGGAGGTTTATTTTGAAGGGACCTGAGGGGGAACTGGGGTGTATCAAATACATATTTCCCCACTTTATGTATAAAGCTCAATATGCGAGGATAATAATTCACATCAAGTTGATTGGGTTATTACTGAAGTACATGGGATAAATTTAATTAATTCCTTGGAAGCATAAAGTCATACAAGCTGAGTCTGATGGGTAGAGCTCACCACATGAATTCATTTGGGGACAAAAGAAACTTATGGCATCAGTAAAGATGTGTAAAAGCAGCTTGTTAGAAGCCAACCGCAGCGATTCAGGTATTGAGGTCTGTGACTGACGGCAGCAGAGAGTGTGTCCAGCTGCTCAGTGAGATAGGCAGTAAAGGGCCTTGATTGACAAGAGGTCTTGTGGCTCGAGCCTCAGCATGCCACTCACCCGCCACTTCCTGGGCTTTTGTGTTTCAGATACACACACATATTCACACACATGCACGTACGCACCCGCACGCACGCGCGCACACACGCGCGCACACACACCATCTGCTGTGGTAATTCACAGACTGCATGCCAGCGCAGCACACGGCCTCCTCTCTTACTTTGCTTTCTCCTATTCATCCTTCTTTCACTCACTCGTTGTCTTTTATTTGAAGGGAGAAAGCCAGGCTTTTCAGAACTTTTGTTTGTACTACCACTTCCAATATGCACTCTCGCTCTTATTTTCACACGCAATCATTTCCCTCCACTTAAAAGCAGTCTGATCTACTGAAGTTTTCACATTAATTTAATATTTGATAATATTGTAGAAGCATAGAGGGAAACATCTGCTTTGTATAAGAGTTTTGAAAATAACTCATTGTGATTTCACCCTTAACATATCTTAGTGGTCATTAACAGTTATTTAATGAGTCTGAGCTCATATTAAATTACATGCCTATGATCAGTTTAGTACAATAATATTGTGCTAATTAACTACATTGTTCATTAGATGCTTGTGTCCTCCAAAATGTAATTACAGTGGATCCCCTATGTTTGAGAGTTAAGGGACCACATCCGCCAATGAAAAGCCAAAAGCTTTGAACATGTCAGACCACCTCTTAAGAACACTCAAAGCAGCTTATATTAATATCTCAAATAGGCATTTGAGATACTGACAGGCATTACTTTACATCATAGAAATCATATGGGTACTACTGCAGAATTAATATCTAAAGTGTTCTTTTGCTCCACTCTTGGGTTTGTTCTTAGTTGCATAAATGGCGCTCCTGGATTGGCTGCTTAGCAGACGCCAACCAAGATTTATGCTACCTTTGCCACCTGAATTGAACTGAGTTATGGTATAAGCCTCCTACTGAATAATTACTACAACGACAGCTGTCTTCCAGCTGGAACAAGTTATTTAACTCCAAATGATAAAATGAATAGGTTCTCATTTCTTAAACAACTATGTGAAAAGGCATATCCTGTGGAAGAGAGGCAGGTGAAGTGGTTACCCATCAGGCTTATTGCCTATTGTACAAATCTGTGTGAGCAGAGCATTAATCTGGAGTCGCTGCAGTTGGTCATGTTTAGGTTCAGCAACCTATGAGTTTAGTTGACCGCCTGAATGACCAGATTATTGCATCAATGGACTGTTTCTTTTCTGAAGACATGGGATATTCCAAGATGACACTGTCAGGAGGATTCATTAGGTTTAAAATCATGAAAGGCTCAACTTCCACAGAGTCCAGACCTTAACTCCATCCAGAATCTTTGTGATGTTCTGGAGAAAGTTTTGACCATTGGTCAGAGTCTCCCATCATCAACAAAAGATCTTGGTAAAGAATTAATGCAATAATAGAGGAAACAAATATTGTGACTTTGCAGAACCTTATTGAAAAAAGCCATAACATATGTGTGCTAATCAAAGTCAAAGGCAGTCCTTTAGTGTGTGACCCTGTTACTGTGCAACCTTTATAGTAGATTTTATACCTTCACTCCATTTAAGAGCAATATTAACTTAATATAACTCTAGAATCTTATTTTCTGGATAATAAGTTAGCTATTACAGCTGTTACTTGATGCATTTTTATGCTCTTTAAGTGTTTTATGAAACAAACAGCAAGGTGGTTGAAGTCAACCCACTGCTGTTACTCTCCTGACTCGAAAAGTGAGGTATTCACAGCTCATGTGAATTGATTTATTTTGAGATAACCCACACTCCAGCCATGTATCAAATACAGCACAGCTGGTTTTGTGGGCTCAGGCCTTTAGTGCTGTGAAAGATACTAAAGACCTAAAATCTCTCCATACCTTAGAAGAGTTATTTTCTGCTCACAGCATGACCATCTACAATAACTCTAATGATACATGTACAATATGAGTAACAACAACATTTAATTTGCATTTAAACTAAATGAAATATTTTTGAATTGAACTGAATAAACAGGGATAATTACCTTGATATCCCCATATCTGCCCATTTTGGCCAAATTAGGCATGAGGAAATGTAGCACCCCTTCATCACACAGGCACTCTTTAGCCTTAAAACAATGTTGTCTCTCATCTGGAGTCAGTCTAGTGTCTCAATTCTTAATAGATCCCTTTGGATGTTGGCAGAACATAAAACTGAGCTGAGAGACTCCATGTTAGATTGATTGTTTAATTGTTGTTCTTAGTATCTCTCTCTTAAAACAGTTGTCAATTCATATGGCAAAATAGATTAGATCTTTGAGGGATATAGGTTTGTCCCAACATGCAAGTTCATCCTTTACTTCAGAATTTAATTTAATAGCTCCATATTTCAGACATTGTAAGAACCATTAAGAGGAAACTGCAAGCATCATTCTGTCAAATTCAGTAAGACTTATTTTCTTGTTTAGTGTTTCATAAATGTAGTTTCTTTGTGATTTCTGTTTTATTTTCTTAATGCTGTTGAAATCCAGGTCTGGTGTAGACATATGGATGAAGTTGGATGGTCTGTCTAAAGCAGGTCGCAGAGATTGGGGAAAGTTTGCTGTTTAGCTTGTGAATCAAACCGGTAAACAGATTTAATGTTGGACTGAATAACTGTTGTTGACTGAGGGACTGGAGAGCGGCTTCATATTTAGCAAAGAATTTCTAAGTATCTCTGCTGGGTCAGACTGGACTGATGATTCTATCATGTCCATGTTTACCTTCCTGACCAACATGTAGAAATCCTTCAAAAACTTTGGATGCAAGAAAGTGTTAGTTTATTTACAAAAGTGTTTTATTTGCAATTTGGAAATGTGCAAATATATGCAGTGGTTGAATAGAAGAGGTGTTAGATGGGACAAGGAGGTTAAGGTAAGAAAATTGTAGAGATAATGGCTTTTTCTCACAGCTTTCAGTTAGTTTAGCTTTAGAGGAAGATAAGATGACCCTGACTGTGGGTGGTTGTTTGAGGCATCTGGTAAGAACTTTCCAGAAGAGGCTGAACTGCCTGTTGCAGAAATAGCATGCAGTACTTGAGTGCTTCCAGAATGAGGATCTGTCTAGATATCCAGGCTTGGACATCAAACAGCTGTTCAAACCTTGAATCAGAGAGCGCCAGTTCAGCCAGTCTCCCAAGGTATTCCTCAACAGTCAAAAGCGTCAGAGAAGGAGCTTTAGTGACCTTCTGTTCTCAAGATGTGGGGCTTTATTGATGTGATAAAAAAAATAAAATAAATAAATTCCTTTTCCAGCAGCCATTGTACAGCGTTTGTTTATAGCCCAAGTGGAGCTGCACTTGGGTTACCAGATGAGGGGCTGGGCTGGGCTTGGAGTTGCTACACAGCAAATTCAAAAGTGTTACTTGACACAATCAAGAGTGGACCAATATAGACACTCTCCTAAGGAGTTGAATTAAAACTTCCAAATTGTGTTTGTTTGTTTTTTGCTCTTTTAACTGTTTATAGCAGCAGATAATACTCATATGGATGTACAAAAACACACAAAAGAGAATTTTGCATAACGATGGGCAGAAAGTGACTGGTGGTATTTAACCAAAACAAATTAGGTCAGCAAGTGGCAGGATCAGCTCACTTTGAAGTAATTCAAACTGATGGGGAAGGTGAAGCACATTATTAAGTTAAGTTTGAAAAGAACTACCTGATCTTTTTCATTGTTTTAGTATCCTTTCATTGCACACTACTCCCACGCAAGTCCCACAAGCTAGGATGTGTAACAGCACTAACACAACAGGTGTGGCTCTTTAAAGGCCGTACAGAGACTATGAGAAGAAAATGTTCTAATTAGCATGTTATCATTTTTTTTTACATATTATTTATTCCTAACTTAATATTGAATGAAATATCTGATTGAGTTAATAACTTAACATCACAAGTTAGGTGTTTTTTCTCAAAGATCAAGAATTTCTTTTTAACAATTCTACAGAAATTGGTTTCGTTCATCATACCAGTACTTCCACCTTGGATTTCCGATGAACTGGGCTCAGCATTTTGACAAGTTGGAACAGATAGGTCCCTTGCTATTTCAGCTTTATGGTTACTAAACTATGCAGCTGGGTTTCTGGTTCTTTTTAAATGCCCTAAACTTTTCATTATGTTGCATTCAAGCTGCTCTTCTCTCTGAGAGGCATTTTTGCAATGGACAGAAAGCATACTTTCCTACTATTACAAGACTATCCCTGCAGACATTTTAACTTTGGTCTTCAGCAAAAACCTATAAAGGAATTACAAACATGCAACCCATATTTTTACACCAGTCTGACATCTGCATTGCACATTTTACAAGACCAGACTAATAAAAGTATTCCCAATTAGTTGCCTCAGATGATAAAATTTATATGTTTAATTTGCAATAAACTATATTACTTAGTGAATGTTTAAAAAAAGTGGAAGAAGCTCTTTGCTTAAATTGCCTTCTTTGAAATAAAAAGAGCTGCTTGAGCCTTGAAGGATTATGAGATGACTTCAGAATTTAAGTCAACTAATATAAAGAAAGACAATGGCATTTGTAATCTTGCACAGATTACATAAATGAAATCAGTGTCTGAAAATCAAGTTATATATATTTTTTCCTATTACTATAACTTAAGCATTATAATGGAGTTTTCTATGATATCCCAACACAAAGTAGCTCATTACTATGAGTTACAAGAAATGGGATGTATTGTGCATGATTATTGGGCGACTATGAATGTGCAGAATTATTATCCATACTAACAATTAAAACTGAAAATGTTCTTACCTCACTTGTTTAATGTCATCTGTCAAAGTGAGAATAATGATCATACAACTCAAAATTGACAAACATTTCTGACATTTTCAGACAACAATCTGTGACCACTATAGCCACCCTCTTTTCAATAGTCATTATAAGCCTTCTATTCATGGACTCTGTCAGTTTCTTGATCTGTTGACGATCAACTTCTTGTGCAGCAGCAATCACAGTCTCACAGACACTGTTCAGAGATGTGTTCTGTTTTTCTTCCACCATAAATCTCCTATTTAAGAAGGGCCCACAAGTTCTCAAAGAGGTTTAGGTCTGGTGAGGAAGGGGGCCACTTCATTATTCTTTAATCTTTAAAGTAATCAAAGATTAGTTCAACATGTTGGCCTAAATATGTTGTAATTGTCCTATTAGCTAAAAAATTGCTGTTACGCCAAAACTCATTATTTCAAAACATGTATATCTTTTCTTGTATTTTTTGCGCATGGAGGTCGTCATTTTTTTATAATTTACAAAACAAACTCATGAAACAGGTCTGAATAAAACTGATGGTACCTGGTACCATCAGTTTTTATATTTCCCTTCAAAATATTTGAAGGGAAATATTTTGTTGCTCAACCTTTTGAGGCATTCACTGCAATCTAACCATTTCTTTAACTATCAGTGAGACATTTACTACCTGACTACCTGACTACAGGTACCCTGGTCTACTCCTCATCAACAAATCGCTCCAGTTGCCTCCAGTTGAAGGGAAAGCCTTCTCCAGATGTTTCAGCTCCACACATGTTCAACAAGATTTACATCAGGGTTCATAAAAGGCCAGTTCAGTATAGTCCAATGTTTTGCTCTGGGCCATTCTTGGACAGCTATGGGTTTTGGGTCATTATCCTGTTGAAAGACCCATGAGCAAGGGTCTGTTTTCTAACACTTAGCACCACATTTCTCTCCAGAATACTGTGATAGTCTTGAAATTTCACCAAACCTGCACAGACTCAAGTCACGCTGTGCATTTCTTCAAAGACTTGTTGTTGATAATGATGCTGTTTTCAACCATTCTTAGGAATGTTGCATTGAGAATAACTTCAGATGATGAGCTCAGCAGATGTGCAGCTCCACCAGGTGTTTAATTGCTGCTGCCAAAAGTCTCTAGTCTGGTGGAGCTGACTGGGAGGGGTTTGGAGGGTACTCTGTGCGGTGAAAGCTCAGCTTGTGGATTGCTATTCCAAGAAGGAGCTTTGTGGACATAGGTGACACTTTGTGAGGAGAAGAATTTAGGCACTCCCTCCTGAATGGTTGCCAGGAGAGATTTAGTCATTTCTTAAACATGAAAAATCAAAGCAAGACTCCAGGCATGTCTTTGATAACAGGAATAACAACACTTTCTTCCACATCCTGTTGTCCATGTCCAGTGTGCTACACACCATGTCACCAAACAACAGAGTGACTATTATCACCCTTTAAATAGGCTGACTGACTGAGTACTAGCTTGGAGACATCTGGAATGCTAATTAGAGGAAACACCTTAGTTTAATAAGGTCAAAATATTTTCAATCTTTTTAGAGGTACCTTCATTGTTATCAAAATCAGTTAATTTTTGTAAATGATTCTTTTGAACCCCATTTGTAAGGTGATCTATTTTCTTTTTTCAGTGTATCAAAGAATTATTTTCACTTGTAATGGCAGGTTTCTCTTTACTTAATTGTCCTTCACTTTCCTTCGTTGCCACATCTTGGGGAAAACAAGTGCTAGGGCGGAAGGAGAGAATAAGCAAACATGATTGCATCCTCAGTATTGAACCCAATTGTCACAATGCTCAAGGTCTTTGGTGTCACAGGAAAAGCATTGTGTCTTACTTTCCTCCCTACTGTTTTCTGCCTCTGTAGAAGAATAACACGGGATGTTGAGGAATACAACCCTCACAGTATTTATTGTATTAGAGGACACGCTGATCCTACTTCCCTCAGAAGTTGCACCTGGCTGCCACGCGACTCTTACTGTATATGCATGTGTGCACCCAAAATGGTCCTTCCCAACAGGAATTTGAAGGTATCAACAGTGAGTGGAAGCAGGAAAAGGGTAGCTCCAAGAATAGACTCACTGTCTCTAGGCTGTCTGTCTCTAGTAAGACTGAATCATAGCCATCTAGAGCCACGTTTTCCTTTAACTCTCGGTTGAGACTGATTTCTTTTTTTTTTTTTTAATTTGACTTCTTTAAATTATAAGCTGTTACTAAAGAAGTTTAATGTCTTGCTCTAGTTCAAGCATGAGTAACTGAAAAATATGAGTTATGTAGCAACTCTATACACTTGTTTCTTATGTGTTACGGCCTTCATGAAATATAAATGTTGGATCTCAGCAGTCTTTACTAAATTGCAGCTTTTTTTAAAAGTTTTTTTTTTGACACTAATGGCCTTTATTGAAAAAGATCAACATTTAGAATGTATAGCACAGAAACAGCACTGTTGAAAATCATCGATCATCAAGGTAATGATCTTATGAACTCAGATATTTGATGGACGTTTAAAACTCAAACAAATGGGAGACAAGCATCAAAAACAAGCAATCAGAGCCAAGAGGAAGGTCTTAGCATTGTTAGTCATGTTCATGGATTCACTGCTCAGTATCCTAATGTCAGAGACACAACTTATTCTTGCAGTGAAGCTGTTTATCTGCTGTTATCGGTGGCCATGCTAACTAGCCTAAGCATTAATTTCAGGCCGTGTTGTGGTGAACCAGCTGTAGCTTAGCGGAGAAAAAGGGGAAAAGTGAGAGTTCAATCTAGTTGGGCCATGAGACATTTTTTGGACATGTGATATTACAGAAACTGTTATGCTTGCGCTCATTCTGACGGTTTGAATGGGTGCACAATATCCTGAAATATATTCAGGATAAGTTAGTGACCAAACTTAGGTTGCCTTGAGGTAGTGATCCTATATGAAAAGTGGCTCATCTTATTCTAGTCTGCCCTGTAAATCTTTTGAGTGCACTACTTTAAATCCAAAATGTTTCACGTTTAATACAAGAAACTCATTAAGATATATTTACATCAAAAGTATCTGGTACCCAGATAATTTTGGGTAACAGTTTCAACTGTTTTCATTATATTTGGGCCAGCAACAAATTTTTATAAGACAAAATATTTTTTATAAATCCATCAGAACCAGAATGTTCAGGTTCTCCATTGCCGAGTGTTGCTGCAAACATCATCGGAGCAACGACCACAGATCCTGCACACTCACAGGCTGACATGGTGGCCTCCACATGTCCCCCTCCACTGCCCCTACCAGTATCCCACAGAGTCAGAGTGTTATGAAAAGAACACGTTTATTCAGTGAGGGAGCCTATTACCCCATGAAAGGTCTCTGAAAGGCCGCCCAACAACCCATGTCAGCACATGAAAGTAATGATAACTGGACACTGGACAAAATGTGTGTATGTGTGTCTTTGTGGATCTGTATGGCCTATTGGCGAAGGGTGCCTGCACTTGAACTGGGTCCATTCACTCGGGTTAGGGGGTCTTGTGGTCTTTAATGTGACCAGAGCAGGCCAGAATGACCTCTGTGGGACTGGTCGGCACCACAGCCTTAATCCTCCTCCCTCCCTTTTTTGATTCTTCTGCTTCTAGAGTGTCAAAAGAGGGTTCTGACTTTTTTCCTTCCTTTCCCTCTCTCTCTCTTGTCTGCCCTCCATACTCTTAAACAGGCTTCACACTGGTCAAGGAATGTCTTAAGTTTTTACATTTTTTGAGATGATACTCAACATGGAGCTCCATTTGCAAATCCAAAGTGTTCTCATGTGATATCAGGAGCTTTAACAAAGATTTATTTAAATGGCTTAGTTAACATTTTTCTCATTTCAATTTATTGCCACCTATAAAATGGATAAGTGCAGAACAGGTAATCACAAGCAATAATGAGACAAAATGTAGACAAATATGTAAATGACAGTATTGAATTTTTAGGTTAATGTTGATGTAGTTCAGGACACATTAGAAATTAAAGGTGTTGATAAATATTTCACATCCCTGGAGATCTGATCACCAGGAATAGAACAAAAACAGAAGGGAATCCACTCACGACAGAGCCATGCTGATCAGGTAATCCCTCACGCTGCAGCAGTGTGTCAAGTCAGATCCACTTTGGTGCTCATAGGCGAGATTATGGCTGGGTGCCCTCTTCAGCAGTAAAAACCCTAAATATTGGGAATGTATAAGATAGAGTTTAATAACAACCATCATGTTATTAAATCAATCCAAATATAGTCATTAAAAAAACAAGGTCAGATACTTGTGACAAATAGTGACGGGAATTTCGACTCTTTTCAGAGAGCCAGTGTTTTGACGATCTGAGCCACCTCATGAGATTTTTCTCCTGTAGTGCAATTAGACAGCTATGTCTATCTGTCGGTGCTGGCTGGCTGGCTGGCTGGTAACATCCCAGGCTGCCATTCTCCAGTTGTTTCCCCGTTCCACTTTTACAGATTTTTACAAAGAAACTACAAATTCTGACATTTTCTGTTGATTTGTTTTGATGCATGTTATTAAAAATGTATTCCCGATATATTCCAAACTGCCCTTTAGCAAGACATGGAAAGAATTTGTATAAGACCAAAGTAAGAATCATAAAAGAAGCAATTAGCTTCTTGTGTCAGTGTGTAATCCAACCTCATCTCTTTAACATGAATTTTAATACTATCTGAGAAGTTGTTCTTCCTACCAGACGTTCAGCTCAGACCAACAAATTTACAGTGAAGCTGAACATTGGAAACAGCTGTCTTGTGGCTGTGGATATTTCTATTTACCTTAGGCAATATGTCAGTTAAACATGGAGAGCGTTAAACCTTCCAGTTAAACACATCACTTCCCTAATGCAAATTAACGAAGTCTCTTGGTGGGTTTGTGTCTGTGTATGGACTGGCAGGAATACTTCTACCAAAATGGAACCTTGAGATTCATGAAGACAAAGTTTTGAAGGGGAAGTGCTTTTCAGTTCTTCACCATTCTTTTCTTTCTGTGATTCTTTCTGGTAAGCTTTAGGTCAGGGGTGCTCATGACGTCGATCGCGGAGTCGATCTCGGCAGCAGGTGACAAACTGAAGGCCACCAGGACGCTGAGACCAGAACTCCCTCTTCTGACAGGCTTATCAGAAATATTCACTAAGGTCCTAAACGTTTGCAGTTTCATTAAATAATAATAAAATCAACAAAACGTGTTAAAATGAATAATCTTAGTAATTTTGTTTCAACAAGGTGTTGCGCAATTGAGTGCGTTTCGGTTCCATTAACAACAAAAAAGCGACTCAAAACCGACTGACTATCAGCTCAGGAGTTTAAATTAGCTAATCAACAACCGCTGTGTTCATGAGAGGCTTATTAATGAGAAATAAATATCAAGCCTGGAAACCTGATAACGTAACGGACTGAATGTTTTTAACGTCATCTCTGCTGGGCTTGCGGGTCGCAGGCTGTTGCCATGGCAACGGGTGTTCTTAAACGACAAAGAGAGACGAAGAGTAAAAAGTAAGAGTTGTTTTGAGTTGATCACCTGTTCGGGTTGTTTTATCTTTGCTGTGACGCTTTACAGCCGCTGTAGTTTCTGAACGACCAATGAACGACAAACTTGGACTAATTACCTCGTTTGTTTTGAGTATA
>CAEGAD010012523.1:0-59486 GCA_903067055.1 Poeciliopsis paucimaculata
GTTTCGGCCATTTTATAACTGATTTAACCCATTCAATGTTAATCATGGGATTAGTTTGGACATTTAAAATGAAGCTCACTGAAAAATTCAAAATAAAAGTCTTAAGATTCGTCTGAAGCTAAGGCAGCGCCACAGGCGCTGCAATGATATTAGCTTACATTATAAGGTTAGGGCTGCGCAAGACAGTGCCCTAACCTTAGCAAAAACATTAGCATTTCACTGTCCCCCACTAGTGCACTGCTGTAGGCAGTGCAATAAGATTATCCTGCATGAGCATTAGCATTAGCCTTTTACCTTAAATGAGGTATTAGCTATTTCTCTGACTTATTACCCATGTTTGGTACAGTGAATGGAGTAAGTCAAATAGAGAGAACATGCCAGTGATGCTCCACATGCTACTGAAAGTATTCATGCTAACATTAGCATTTTGGCTAATTTTAGCATATACACTTATTTTAATAGACTAAATGGTGCAAGTCCATGTTAGTAAACATGCTTATGATACTGTGTAATTTTTTAGCAAAGCTTAGCATTGATGCTAATGTTTAGCATCAGAACGCTGGGTCCAATCCGACGGGCACACTTTGGCAAGCCCCGGTTAAATTTCTTCAGGAATTTTCTAGTTATTATTATTTGTAGATAGTGGCTCTGACTGATGTACTGGAGTTCATAAAGTCTGAGAAATGGTTTTGTAAGCTTTTCAAACATAATAAACGCTGCTGTGCTGCAAAAATACAGTCTTACCAAGTATTTTGGTTGAGTTTACATTTTAATACACTTGAAATAAGACCAAACTAACTTTTCATCAAGATACAGCAGCTTGTTTTAATCAAATGATTCCTTAATATTGATAAAGTACTAGTACTTTATCAGTACTACTGATAAAGTATCACTTTATCAGTACTACTGATAAAGTACTGTATTCGACTTCTAGCAACTTATAAGTGAAATAACTTAAAGTGTTTTTGATTTTTTTGGGGGTTTTTTTGTGTGCCAAAATTAGCTTTGGCAAAAACTTGACTTGGGTCATTATTTAGGAAGGTGTTGATATTTTAGGTGATGATTATGGGAGAGATACTTGAACAATAGATGAACTCATAATTGAAAGAGAGCTCACCTTGTGTGTTTGGAGGTAAACTCATCTCCTCCTGCCGCCCTGCTGTTCCCACGCTGCTGCTCGTCTCTCTGTCCTGAACTTTATGACTCGGTAGGTTGAAAATGTTCAAGGTCGCGCGCTCTCTTTGATCGTCGCGGGCTTCGACCCACTGCTGTGGCATTTCTCTGTCAGCACTCACGTCAGTCCTAGAGTGAGCAGCCGGTCTGAAATATAGCAGCGCTTCAGAAACGCAGACGGCTTTGGATGAGCATATCAAGTAAAGGTTTTTACTCACTGTTCTCTTGTTATTGATGCTGAATTCTTGTCTATCTCCAGACTTGAACTGGAGGAAACCTGAGATACAGCACTGAGTGGCTGCAGGGAACTTTTATCTGCCGCTTTGGACGTCGGCGCAGAACCCGTCACCGGGACATAAACACTTTCCTGAGGCGTTTCATCTGTAATCTTCAGGCCAGACTGGTTAGAGCTCCCGCTGGACCCCAGCTGGCGGCTCCGTCGCGGGGCAGGAACAATGGCCACGGGCCTCGCCGGAGCGTTTAACCCCTGCTGGCTGCCGCGTCGAGGCAGGAACGTCCTCTTCTTCGGTACGGGCCTGAAGCCTGTGGAGGAGCTTTCTGATGTGACGGAGCCCCCCGAGGTCTGACTGGACTCCCCCGCCGGGGCATTCTTCAGCCGGGAGATTGCCTCTGGGTGGAAAAAAGATAGTTACGGTTTTGCTGTGACTTTTATCACAAACCTGTTTGCTCCAAATCTCAGCTCCCCACCTGACTCCTGCGTCTCTTGGTCCAGACTGGGGGCCGTGTTATGGTTATTTTCAGGAGGTTCAAAAACAATGAGGGAAGCTCGATTAAAGGGGTTGTGTCTTGGCTGGGAGGGGAACGAAAAGGACGAACGATTTAGATTGCAGCAGCTGTTGTGCCACAGAAAAAAACTACAAATGTACAACAGGAAGCTAAAAACAATGCCTACCATTTTGGGGGAACGAACTGATGAGTATCGATTTTCCTTTTCAGCGTCACTGCTGGGGAAAAGACAAATAGTTGATATTCTTAGAAACTTTCGCAAGATGACAAGTAAAACATCAGCAATAAGCCGACATTAACACATGACATAAGAGTTTCCATGCAAATATCACTTTCAGGATCCAATATTTTATTTTTATTTTTTTCTTGGACTTTTTTGTGACACTTTTACATCAAGTCGGAGGTGTTGCAAATTTGTTCCTGAAATGTCCCACACTCCGTTTGTGATCTGTGACAATTGCCATTCTCTGAGAAACTTCCCATTACTTGGATTTATGCTTTGGCATCTAAACCCAAACTGCAAGTCAAATGATGCCAGTCTAAAAGAATCTATAAACTGAAAGATGAGGTGAGATTGGACTGTTTCCAATCTCACCACCTGTTTCAGTACATTTGTGGGTCAGCTGATAAATAAAAGTTTCTCATTAATATGCATCCTGGGGTCGTAGTAATGCAGCTAATACAGTAGTTTTTTTTGTAGTAAATGCTCCAAAGTAACCTGGCTTAAATTTGCCATTTACTCTATGGCAAATAGTTTTCTATTTAAACCTGTTTAAATAGAAAGTTTAAACATTTCTATTTAAACTTATGGATCTTTATTTACATATGTTCCTAAAATCAAACCACTTTGATCCAGATCACAAATATTAACATGATTGGGTAGACGGTTATTCTCCAAAATGTAAAATACCTGCACTGTTTTCATGACTGGATTTGTTTACCTCCTCATAAATAACTACTTATTTCCAAAGGACTCGCAACATTAAATGTAATATAAAACATATTGAAGTTTGTAGTTCTAACATGACAAAAGCATAAAGATATAGGAGGAAGAAAACTTTGAAACGCACCGCCTATGTAAAACACACGAATCAAATTAAATATAATATGAAATACCATAAATCTGAACACGGGGCAAAGAAAATTAGCCTAATCTAATTAATATGGCTGCACTAGAAGCTCATGTGATGAGGTGATATATTTAAAAAGTACACAGTAACTGCAGCCTCTGTCATTGTGTAAATACCTGACAAGGAGTTTGAGTTTTTTACAGCCGTTGAAAAAAGTTTAGAAAGCTTAGCCAAATCAAATATTGACTTTTTCTCTTGCTGACAGAGTCTAAGTTGTGACCAAACTTATAAAATATGTCTTTCTGCTATTATTATTTATGAAAAGTCTCAGCAGTGTAGCAAGCTTATTTTCCAGAGTTTCAGTCCATATGAAAAGTTTGAATGTTGCGATGCTATTGTTCTGTTAATTTTGCCTCTCACGCTTCTAAGTGGGTTAAAAAACAGGCCGTTTCCAGGCGGCACCGCCTATGTTTACATAAGCCGAGTCACAAGACTGTCTGCACACCGGCAGGACACCGGCGTCTTTAAGGGCTGAGCTAAAGAATGTCTCTCACATGTGAGGGAGAAGTGTCTGAATTTAAGATTTGTCACAAAATCAGATGAGCTCATTGGAAATAGTCTTTCAAGAAGAAGACGGATCAAACTGATTGTGTACTTCATCTCCGGTGGCTGGGATGATTCGAAACACCTCGCAGGTTTCGGAGGAGGCGCTGCGTCTGAGCTACGACTGCTGGCCGTTTTGCTTCTCTCCACTCGAACGGATCCATCTGCAGGGGGGAGGGAGAGGAAGGAGAGCATATGTTTTAATATATACTCTCAGATTCTGTCACCAAGACCTCAAAGTGTAAAAAGTTGCATTTTTTTTTGCACAGTTTGAACTTTTCCTGGTTTAAAAATCAAGCAGACCTAAGCTGGCTGGCTTCCATTGCTTCATGGAGGCCAGGATGATTTCTGATCCGTGGATTTTGTCGCTGTGTCTTTGGGACTTGGCCTCGTAGAACCATTCCCCCGACAGGTACTTCAGCTTCACGTCTGATTGAGATCCGCTGTCCAGAACCTTCTCCAGTTTCCTGTCATAAAAAAAAAAAAAAAAAAATCTAAATTGCAACATTGACCAGAGGATTTTCTTTTTTTCTCTATTGCAACTTTAAGTTTAAAAAATATGATTTAACATCAGCGAACAAAAAGGAGCTAGACGATTTTATGCTGAAAGACCCTTTCAATACAAAACCTGAACTTAAAGTCCTGGTTAATATTGAAATAAATAAAAACATATTAAATGAATATTTAAAGACAAAAATGTCACGCAGCGTTTTAACGATGGCATTGCGTTTCCCGTGAGAAGAAAGCCCGTTCTGGCTGCTGCCTCTTCCTGGCCGTCTGTGTCATGTGACCTGCTCTGTTTGATGCGTTCAAAAAGCTCTCCGCATCGGAGGAGAGCAAACACTTCTCAGTAAACTTTACAACATTCAAAGCAAATGGGTCCACAGAGAAAGACGGCGAATGACTGGAATGTGAATGTGTTAAAAGTCAAATTATCAACAAGTCATATGAAAACAGAGTAAACAAGCTAACTAAGGCTAACTTAGCCTAGCCCTTCAGCAGACAGCTTACATGAGAACTATTGCTAGCTATGGGAAAGATGGGAATGTATTCAAAGATTGAAGCTCGATGTGCTTATCAAACGTATATTGAGACATATAAGGAAATTAAGCAGAAACTTCTGGAGGGACAAATTATCAGTCACTGTCAAGAAAAAGACAATGCTACTGTTACATCACTGCAATGTAAAGTCACTATGATTTCATACTGTCCACCATATTGCCAAAAGTATTCCATTTTAAATCCAAAGGGTTTAACATGAAATTAGACATTTAGCCTTTTGACCTCTCCTCTGGAGGAAAGACCCAAACTGATTGACATCAAGGACTTTTTTTTTTTTATCTGTTCTTGAATTTTATTTGATCAGTACACGTCAGACAGGTTCTATTTGTAATTAATCACAGTTAATTTATTTTTTGACAAAGAGGGGATTCACTTTTTTTTGTTTGTTTTTTACATGGTCAAGTTGGGTAACTTTTTTTCTCCATAGCGTAATCAAGTTACTATGTTGCCTTTAGTTGTTATACAAAGACTGCATATATCAAAGATCCAGCCATCCATTTTCTAACACCCATGTCCCTAATGGGGTCAGAAAGGGTGCTGGTGTCTGTCTCCAGCGAACGTTTTGAGTGAGAGGTGGGGTCACTGTGGACAGGTTGGCGCAGGGCTATATCAAAAAAGACTTCAAAAAATGTATTTTGTAATTTGATTCCTTAAAATTGGGTCTCTATCTCTTTAAGATGCTCCTACTCTTTCCAACACTCTGCTCTCAGCGCCTCATCACAGCAGTGCTTCTCGTTATGCCATTAACAGCCTCTCTGAGGAGTGTTGGACCTAATTGCTGCTGCCGCTAGTCTGGAGGAGCTGAGTGGGAAAGGCACAGCTCAGCTGAAAAAGGCGGGGCTTTGTGAGAGCAAGCGTTTAGACACCCTGAATGGTTGCCATGGGAGACTAAAGGATGTCTTTAGTGAGGAAACATAACATGATATAAAGCTAAAAAAAGAAAAAGTTTTCTGTCTTGGTTTTGTACTCTGATCTTTGGTTCTTTGTGCAACAGGATGAATTCATCACTTCCATTGCAATTTCCGTCAACAGCGTTATATAACTGCTTCACATGATCAATCTCAAGAGAGTAAATTGGAAAACATCTCAGTCGAGTTAAAATAAAGTTAGAGAGGGATCAAAACAAATTCCACCACTCCGGCTCATCTTTCCGCTGGCTGGGGGAAATCACGGCCGTCATGTGAGGCGGAGGTAGCGCATTATTACGGGCTGCTGGCTTAATCCTTTTTACATCAGACCGGACGAGACACAGTCATCATTCAGGTAATGAAGTCAACACAGTGAAGAGAGAACTCTTTGTTTTACAGCAAACCTCACTTTAAAAAAAATTAAAAATTAAATTAAACATTTCCAAATCAGGTGTATTTATTTGTACATTTGCAGCTGAATTGGAATTTCAGAGATGGATCCTCAAATTCTCCTGACGGTCAGGAGACAAAAGCTTCAACTGTTTGCAGAAGACGGCGATTTGAGATTAAAGCTCATTTTGAAGGCTCTCATGGAGCATTTCTGCAACTCAGCTGTAATCTAATTGCTCTGATCACATTGAGGTCCCTCAGCATCCAACCCCAGACAGGCTGTTATTGTGTTGCGCATCAAGCAAAGACTCTCCTTCGTGAGGTCTGGAGTTGGCGGGAGCGTATAAAAAGACATTAACTTAAACTCAGATTAGCTTTCATTTCATGTCTACTAGAACATGCAGGTTTGCGTAAGAAAATAACGGCAAGGAGTCTTTCTCCACCTGATTCTGTCCTCCTCGGCCCGCTTCAGCTCCTCGTCCCTCTTCAGGACCGTCAGTATCGCCTCCTGCTCCTCCTCCGTCAGGTGGCTCAGGTCGATCATGCTTTCCCCTCCCCCTCCTGTTGCTGCTGCTTTCCCTCGGTGGACAGGTGTGAGAACGCCCCACGCGCGCTGGCTCTGTTGAACAAATACCGCCGTTTACCTCCTGAGAAGGATGTATTTGCACACAGCAAGTTACCGCGGTAACAATACGCTGGAAGAAAAAACAGAGAGCACAGAAAGGAAGTTTCTCTCTCACATGGTGAACAGTTCAAGTGAAGGACTTCAGAAAATTAAGCCATTAAAGGTTATTTTGGGGACTTGTCGCTAACAACGAGCTTCTGATTATGATTAATAGATGTTGGTATTCACCATCTATATTTAATTTAGAAACAAGCAGAGCCGGTCAAAGGTTATAGGGGGCCCGAAGCGGAATTGAAATTAGGGCCCCAATGGCGATTTGAGTGGCCAATTGTCATTTATTTGTTAATTTGTTTTTACTCAAGGCATCAAAATATATAAATTTATAAATATATATATATACAATTTCTTTTTCCACATGATGGTTTCTCAAAATACAATGTTTTATAAAAGAAAAAAAATCTGTTTTTTGGGGGGCGTATTAAATCATTGCAGGCCCAATAATTAAGCTGATCAGCTAGCATTAAATATTAAGGACAGAATACTGGCAAACACTTCTAAAGGAAGAATAATATGAAAAGAACTTCTCAAAACTGACTATTAAGTTGCCTTGTGCCTTTTGTGATGTCACCATCGGCCTGTTGAATTTTGTTTTTGTTACATTTTACCTTTAATATTCAAAGTTTACAATAAAACAGCTACAGATAAATAGAAAAAAAAGGACCATGCTGTTTTATGAGTGTCAATTCATTTGTGGGTTTTGATATTGCAGAAAAGATTGGCTGGAAGCTTTACTAATACTAATATGTATTTTCTCTTGTATAGCCTAACCACATAACATTTTAGTGCTCTTTTTTTTAAAAATTGAAAATAAATCCAAATGTTAGAGTTGAATAAATTTCAATTTCATCTACTCATAATCCTTAAATTAGGCAAATTTTTCCACAAATAACTAAAAAAAACCTGAAGTTGTAAACTTTAAAGTTTTGGAGCGTTCCTCTTCAGCTCAGTTCTCCTTTGCCTTGAGTTGCATCACCTTTTAAGACTGAAGGTGTTTTAGCTGTGGCTCATTTTGATCGCCTTCATCTCCAACTGCATCACTTCCTCACCATTCAACGTGAAGAATTCAAAGACTTGCAATATTAAGCTTTGAGAAATCCTCATAATTCAAGAGAAACCAGAGAATCTGGAACCGTTTTTGCAAAGCCAAGTCAAAACCGGCTCGACTTGCACACACAGAAAACACAAGAGTTTAAAAAAGGGGGTTTATTTTTGCTGTATCTAGTCAGTGTACCTCTATGCAATACCAAGTACCTTTTGGGTGTGAGACAGCGTTGCATAATGTGAGATGTTTTGCACCAACCACGCATTAATTGCAATGCTCGGTCTGGACAAAACGAACCCACATGGATAATCTATGATTCAAAACAATTTAATGTAATCCACTTTTGCTCTGAGGAATGCGGCTTTATGACAGTCAGCAGCACGAGGTCCCTGGGTGTTTTGATGAAGGGCCGCACAATTCGTGTTTAATGAGACAAACTGTCCCTATAGAGGGATCAGAATAATTCAAAAAACAATTCAGAAAATGGTTATGTAATTCAATTAAAAATATACTTGAGTTTTTAAAAAAAGTCATTATTGCCATAGTTTGGGATGATGCTGAACTACAACAAAATCATGTGGAGATCACAAAGGCAAGTTGAACCAGAACCATGACAACACTTAACCTTTCCCTATTCGATTATTTGTATTTTCTGGATGCGTAAACTGCTTCCAGTTGAATACATATTGCGAGTCTTCCTCCTGTTCTGGACAGTCCCGAGGTTAAACTGGAGCAGTTTATTTAAGGAGCAAGTAGTTGACGCAACAGGTAAGACCATTGTTTTATTTCATCATTTCTTCGTCTAAAACTCGATCCTTCGAATAATCGTTGAAAAACTTTAGTAATTTAAGACAATGAATTTACTGAAACACAGTACAATGAAACCTGCTTACGATCGGTGACTGTTGGAAAACACATGAACAGCTTTTCACCTACCTTTAAGGACAACTTGGCGACTCAGAACCTCGTATTCAGATGGGGGAGAGAAAAAGAAAAAAAAAAGCAAACAAAAACGATAAACGCATAAAGTTTTGAACTTCACCTCCGCAGGTCTGCAGCCGCTGCTGGATGCGCTGGACGGGAGCGGAGGAGAGGGGGCGGACTCTCCGCGTGGGGATGGGGAGGATCTGACCAAGACGAGCGACGACGAGCAGCAGCCATTGTATTATATCACCGCCGTGTCCGTCTGCAGCATCATCCAGCGGCTTAACGTAGGTCTGGATGATTAATGTCGAACTGCTTGGGTCTCCTGTCGAAACGGGATGAAGAAACAAGTCGCGGATGGGCGTGTTAGACCGGCGCGGGGCTGCAGTGACAGGCATCGTCCAGCAGGTGTCACCGGTGGACAAAAAGGGTGTGAGCATCTTCCAGAACAGGCGGAATGAACAGGACGGGCTGAGGTCAAACAGCAATTAAAAAGCTGCGCAACACGAAGCTGTTTCACCATCTGCGCCACGGTGTGGAGGAATAAACCCCCCGCTGAGACCGCGAGGCGGTTCTCTGACCTTCAATGACACACGATAATGGATGAATCTCACACTTCCGGTGTGGTTTGTATGGAAAAAGCAGGGGAAAGCAAATAAACAGTTGGTGTATGGACATCCAAAAGTGCCACAATTCAAGAAATAAATTCTGACATTAACGAGCCCCTTCTAAAATAAAAAATGTAAATATGCAATATATTAAAAAAATATTAATGGTTGTGAGCTGCAAAAACATAAAATGAAAATAAAATTTGCACCATCAGTAAGTCTTACTTAGGAGAATAATTAACTCCTTACACTTACGTTAAGTGTAAGGAGTTATTTAAACTACAAGGAGAGTTCAGATGGTTTATTTTCAATTTAAATTTAATTGTACGATTTAAACAAAAAAATAGGTTATAATTTTGGCACTTAATGTTTACATTTTTGTGCCACTCTTGTACGAATCAATGGAATATGCTAGCAATTTTAAATGATCTACCGTTGCTCATTTTACTCAAACCAGAGAAACGAAGCTCTGAAAAAAATCAAACAAAAAAAAGACACTTTAGATGCTAGAGCAATGTTAACATTCTTTCAGTTTTTTAGCAAAGATATTCAATCTTAAAAGATAAGTTTTCACATTTAATCACATCACAAAATAGTGAGCGTACGATCTTTCAATAAATAACATGAGAAAGTGGGTAAACTGGATGTAAACAGGAAAATGTATCCGATCAGATTCATCTTACTGAGAACTTTGTGTTTTTTCACATAAATCCTAGGATAATACATTATAGAGTTGGGGGTTCTGTGTCAAATTGGTAAAAAGTTGCAAGGGCACTTGCAACTTTTTGCATGTGGCCCTGGAAAAAAACAAAAGGGCACTTGCAAACTGGGAGCTGGCCAAGCGCTTGTCCTATGCAGGTACATCTCAGCAGTATTTTGTCACCCATTTCAGAAAGTGACACACATCGTGTACATTCTTTAAACTCATTGTATATGTGCACAGTGGCAAATCCTAATTCAGTTAAAATACTACATGTCATGAAAAAAAATTATTCTCTTGTAATAAATTCATAATATATTTGAAAGTTTTCCACCAAAAAAAAAGTCATGGTCAACTAAAATCAGAAGGCATGAGGCAGCATTAACGCTAAATGGCTGCAATAAGGTTGAATAGTGAACATAAAAACATTCTAAAAGTTTCTTCACATATTTTATTATATTTGCCAAAGAGGCTCAGAAGCCAACGCTCCTTGGGAACCCCTGATCTACCAAACATTAAGAACGAGAGAATCACACACACCGTTTGTGGAAGCTGCTCTTTATTTGAAAAAGAAAGAAAGAAAAAAAAAAAAAAAAGACATTGTCTGCTACACGATCTAATTACATAAAGAAAATATCTGCGGAGACAAACGCAGAGAATATCCTGAATCAAACTTAGGTAGAGTCAAATTTGATTGAATTGCTTTCATATTTCATACATCTTTCACTGTGTGCGCTCAAAGAACAGTCGAGTGTTTATGTACAACGTGGCACCGATCAACAGTGCAGCTCCGCTCTACGACCCTGCTCCACTCTCACTCTTTTGTACAGCTAATTTACACCAAACCTGTTTTTTTTTTTTTGTTTTCTTTTAATTATTCTTATTATCACTGTGACGACAATCTAATCAGCCGGCCTGCCTACCCACTAAGCCCCCCCACCCCCCACATGCTGACCCCACTCCATCTCTCTCTCTGAGAAATTGCAGCGTGGAAAGATGTGTGCAACATGAAGACAACTCGTTCACATTCAGAGTAAAGGCAGCCTTGATTACAGTCAGTGAGTCAACGGCATGCCAAGCTTAAAGCAAATGGAGCCCACCACCCCAGTGTCACCCCTCAGATTTTGTGGATGAAGTGGTGTATTTTTTTTTTGTTTGCTTTTTCTTTTCTTCCCAGATCTGTTGCGAAACAATCAAAAAAAAAAAAAAAAAACAGAAAAAAAACCCCTAGGCACGCTATATACTGTTAACTGACTCGTATTCTAAGCCCCGCCCCCCACCCCTCCCTGCGCTGTAAGTACAATGGAGATCGTAAAATCTTTCATCTAGTAAAAAAAAAAGGAAAAAAAAGTCCTTAACACAAAACTCAAGAATATTTAGTGCTCTATCATTCCGCTTAATAGGTGTAATTTATATAATATCTATTTTTTGTCATCTCTACCTCTTAATGATAGTCTGAAATCCTTTGTTTTAATGCTGAAGCACTCCCACGTGTGTTCGTCTTACTGTAGATTTTACATTAATCCCCCCCTTCCCTCTCAAAGGCCCTCCCCTCACCCCGATTTTAAACCAATAATCATAAATAAATACAAACAACACACAAGGAATGTCTACTGTAAACACGGTAAAAAAGACAAGAACTAAACAGGTGTAAACGTTGTTAGCATCACTACTTAGTGACGGTTAAATAACTGCAAGGGGGAGGGGTGGATGACTGATGATTGATCAAGAAGGGGAAGAAAGGCAATCATTTTTACCTTCCACCCCCGTTTCACCCACCGCTGTACATCATCAAAAGCCCTCGACGTCCGACCAATCACGTTTCCGAGCAACCCAAGCTATCCTTAGAGAGGGGGAGGGGGCTGTGGGGTTAGAAAGCAGCACCACTCGGCGCGTCGGGCGAGTTGTTACAGAACAAAAAGACAAAACAAAAAAACAACAAAAAAAAAAAACTGGGGGTTCGAGTTTCTGCCGGACGTCATGCTGACGTGGTTACCATGGTTTCCGACAGTCGGTGCGCCGTCGGGTTCTTGACGTGTCTGTGTTTGGGTGGGTGGGTGAGGGGGCTCAGGGGGGAGGTGGGGAGGGGGGGCGTGATGCTTCTCTGAAGAGTTCGACTGCAACGAGGACAAAGTTTTGCAGCTAAGTGCTTCATCTTCTGAGAGACGCTTCCTTCAAATTACATGAACTGCATCTGCAAGAGAAGCGGAGGGTCGTATCAGAATACTAAAAATGAAATTATAAAAACAGAAATGATCAGTTTAGCTCAAGTTTGCTAAGCTTTTCCCTCATTTTTATTTATTTATTTATTTTATTAGTTTTTCTTTACAAAACTGAGGTTAACAAAAATGTTCAGCAGATTCTGAATTTATGGCCTTAATGAAGCAAATATGTTTTACTAATGAGTTGCACGGTTGGTTTGAGCGTCTTTTAGTTATAAAGCAAAACCACAAGCGCACGATGTTACCATAACACAAACATGGAAACAAAGCTTAGCGAACATGCAACTGCAAATCTGGTTTCCATGTTCATGTTAAAACAATGTCAGTAAGAGCGTAAAAAAAAAAAAAAAAGATTTATTTGAATTCAGAAACAATTTATTAAATTACAATATCCGTTTCTTTTTATGATTACCATTTATAAATTAGCCAAATTTATTTGAGGAACAAGAAAACGACAAAATTGTCTCTGCAGATACACTGACTGCAGTCTTATGGGTAAACTCTAACCAGTTATTACAATAATAATAATAGTTTTAAAAAAGTTTTTAACTTCATCTGTGGCACATTCTGCAGATTTTTCTTTTTTTATATACAATATTATAAGTTAAAAAAATCCAAATGAACAAATAATTTAATAAAAAAATATACATTTTATTGCCTAAAATTAACGTAACATAGCATTATTTTACTGCCCATTTGATCATTTGTACCAAAGCGTACATCTGTAGCTAAAAAACAAAAGAAATCCAACAACAAAGCTCAAATTATGCTCTACTTAATACAGTGTAGAGCTGATCTGGTGAACATTTTAGGATTAACTGACTAATAATTAATAACTAAAACGTGTCTTTACCCCCCCTTTTTACAGAATTTGAAGCAGGCGAATCTAAAGTTTGACATTTTTGGGGAAAATCATATTTACAAACAAGTTTTTTCTTCATCTTCAATGCAAAATGCTTATATTTTTATGTAAAGTTTTTTTTAACTACTCCTAGTATGTCGTTCTTTCAGCAAATGGCCTTTTGTTTTAGTTCATTTAACAATTAATCAATTACTAAATTAGTTGATTGATTCAATAACCGATTTGTCACGATTAATCGTTTCAGCCCTCAGATTCACAGCTTAGCAAATGGCCAACAAGTTAAATTTAGCAACAGCTGCAAGGCAGAAAAAAAAACAGGTCTGAGCAACGGAGAATGGAGGAACGGAAACCAAAATGAGTTGGTCTCTATCTGATAACATAACTATGACATCCGAGCAAAATGAAAACAAAAGGAAAAAAAATTAACATGTAGTGCGTGATCCACTGGCAAGGACATCAAGAGGCTTAAAAGTTAGCGACAAAAGCAAACATGCATCAGCGCCGGACAGACAACGCATGCAGGTGCCTGAGCAAGCAAACAGCATGATGTACCTAAAGAGATGCTCTACAAGAAATCCTTGAGAGAGAGGTGTGCAAACGGGTCCTGTCCAGGGGCTCGGAGAGGACTCTGGCTGGAAGGACTAGAGGCTGCAGAGGGCTAACAGAGGAAGTAGGAGGACCAGAGGACAAGTCAGAGTCAGTACAGAGACTGAAGTAGGGATGAGATTAGTTGGAGAGGCTGTGATGTATGATTGATGGGTTAATAATAATAAATAAAAAAAATAGGAGCTGTTTGGAAACAGGAAGTCGAAACAAGAGATGATGATTTAGTTGGGTTTTTTTTGTTGCTTTCAACTCCAGAGAGCGAATGGGTTTTTTTTGTTTTTTTTTGTTGTTAAAACTGTCATCATCTTCAGCAGTATTCACATCCACAACGAAGCTTTCACAGTGACTAACCGTGGGACACAACAGTGCACAATGGACACGCCCCGTTACCCGCCCGGCTGCCCTGTCCTGATGACGCGTGGACCCACCTGAGCGCTGGACACCGAGCCAAAGGGGTTGGGAGGCCTCATGACGGGCTGGGTGTACATCATGGTGGGCGGATTCATCATCCCCATGGAGCCCATTTGTGGAGGCTGGGGAGGGTTGCACACAGAGTCGGGTCAGGTGTTTCATTTAGTTTGCAAAGAAAATATGAACAATTCTGAAAAAAATAAAATAAGAAAACAATGTTTTGCGACCCCTACTCTGCCCCTCCTCTTACTGAGGGATGTTTTCTCAGTAAGAGCAATAAAATACCAACAGGCAAAATTTTTTTGTTTAGGTGCATCACAATAAATTAAAACATTATCAAAAAGTGAATTTTATGTTTGGAAATGTTTCTCTGTCTGTACACCTGACTGGTCAGAGAATAACACACCAAAATCCCCCAATTTCAATTTGTTTAATGTTCAAAATACAAGTAAAAAGATGGATAAGTCCTGAAGCACTGAAACAATCCAAACAAACCGTGTTAAGACAAATAAAAAAAAAAATGTTCTCATTGACTTCTCTGGCATTTAGCAAAAAAATAATTCTAGTAATTATGAATGACTCAAAACAAGAAAAGTTAGTCTGATTTACTCAGACAGTGAGAAGAAAAGAAAAAAAAAACTGTCTTTTTATGAGGTGATGAAAATATCTGATCGGACCTGTAAACAAAGCTGACCAAATTTAGGCTAACGGAATAATAATAACAATAATAATAATGTATTCTGTCATAATGTCTCATTGTCATCATCATCATAAATATCTGTAATTTTTTAAATCTGCCAAAGCACTGCTTAACCAAAATAAAACAAATTGTTGCATGAAAAGTAAAACTTATTTGTGAAACTTTTCTGTGCTCTTCAGAGTGGAAGCAGTGGCTGAGCGGAGGGAGGACTCACCATGCTGTATCCCATCATGCTTGTGGGAGTGGTGGCGGGGAAGGCCATGACTGACGGCGGCTGATGGGAGGAAAACGGTTTGAGAAAACTTTACAGCAAAACCTCCAGAGAGTTGCAGGACAAACGTTTTACATTGTTTATTTACATACTTGAGTCTGTATGTAAAAATGTGAACTTCTATGGATCAGAGAAAACCCACAATCAAACCTTTATCCACTAAAGATGTAGTTGAATGGCTTAACTCAAAGCACATTTGTTACGGCTGATACGATTAATCGGTTACTGAAATAATTGTCAATTCATTTAATAATCAAATCATTATTAACTTGGGTATGCAGACTCAAACGAAAGACCATTTGTTGAAAAATAAACATATTTGTAGTTAAGTCAAACTTTACAAGATTTAAATAAATTTGACATTTAAGATAAAAAACACTTTTGTCTGTAAACATGTTTCATAAAAAACTGGAGCGGTAGTTTCACAGTTCACAGTGCTATGATATTGCATTTTAAGAAATAATTAATTTTCTTATATTAAAAGGTATCGAATTATTTGTTTTCATCTTTTCATGCATTTAAAAAAATTTTTTATTTGATTAATTGATAAATAATCAGATAAAAATAATAATGCAGCCCTAATATTCATATGTCAGCTTGAACTGTTTCGTAAAGAATGAGCAAAATCTCAGTTTACTCGTCTGCAAAATTTGGTGGTTCCACAGAGTATCGAGGCACAAGGCCCAAAACAAATGCATGCCGCACTTTTCAGATTTTAAAACTTTTTAGTCAGTTTCTTGGGTGTGAATATTTTTGCAATTGCTGGTCGTCTCTGAAACAGTTTGGAAGTAAAAATCTCAGCTTTTAAAATCCTGGAGGATTTTTTTTCTTTTTTTTTTTTAGCTCTGAATAAGACTTGAAATTTTTTAAAATTCAGATTTGAAGGAAAAACAATGGTCGACATAAACATAATTAAACAATGCACGTCTGTGTCACCATGGAGACAGGGTTCCAGGTAGTGGTGGGCGCAGCCTTGGGTTGCCAGTTGGTGCCGCCGGTCATCCTCTTCTCCCCCGGCTGGCTCCAGTGGATGTCACTGTGGATCAACAGAGCTGGCGTCAGCAGCAGCTGGCGGCACAGAGCTGAAAACGCGCACGCCGCCCCCATCCACCAATCAGCCAATCAACCATCACTTACTTCTTCATCGTTCCGTTTCCGATGCCCAGATCTAGAAGGCAACATTTGTCAAGGAGCGGGTTAGTGGAACAATTTCGGTCATTTTTTTTTTGTGTGTCTTAATGAAGATGCATGTTCATTAGCGCAGATGAATATAAAGCGCTGCACTCACTGCCGACAAGGTTGGCCAGGGAAGAGTCAAGGTCGTCTGACACCAGCTTCTCAGGCAGCTGATTGGACGGCTGGTTGGAGCCGGCGAGCATCGGCTTCAGGATGCCTCCGGTGAGATCTGACAGGGAAAATAAACAATATAGTATTGCTTTATTTTCTTCAAAATTCATGTTTTTTTTAAACATAACACACTATTGTGCTACGTTAAGCAACATTCAGTCCCATGAAACTAAATCGTCACCGTCAGAGTTGAGGCTCCCACTGCCGGCGGCTTTGTTTCCAAAAACCGACTCAAAGTCCACCTGTAGGCCCCCTGCTGGCGGTTGTGGAGGGGCTTGAGGCGCCGAGTATCCTTCGGAAAAGAGACCAGAAAGCTGACTGACAAAGCTACAGCATTTCCGAACTGTATTCCCAAACAGCACAGTAGCAGGATTCCATAAGCAGAGCAGAAAATGAGAGGAGAGCGAGCCTGGCGTACTCTACCTCTGAATAGACCTGCTACAGTAGAGGGCTCAGTGGGGAAGGGAGCCTGGTGTGGGAGGTGTTGAGCAACGGACACCGGACCACAGAAGGAGTCTGACAGGCCGCGTGAAGCAGCCGGAAAAACGGCAAAGAAAACGGGAAGAAAAAGAAAAGAGGAAGAACAGCATTCGGAGGACAGGTCAGAAACAGGTAAGGAATGACAGCAGCAGTACAGAAAGCAAGAAAGAAGTGTTTGTATATATATTTACACATATTTTATTCATACAAGTTTTTCATGTAATCTTTCAGTAGATTTGTTAAATAGGTATAAAAGTAAAACATTGCAGCATAAAAATTTTGCAACCCACAAGGGATTAAAGGTAAAGTTGGAACATTTTGGAAATTAATCTTTTGAAACGTTGGATAAGAATTTTATATTTGGCAGCAATACTACAGATCATCCCAAACCAGCTCATCAGACCCGCTATGTCTTTAAAAAAAAATTAAATCATACTAAAACCCTATTCTAACTAGGGCTGAAATGATTAATTGTGATTAATCGATTGTTGAAATAGCCGTGAAATAATTTAGCAAACAATTAATCGTTAACCAGCGCATAAAGATTAAGGGGGAAAAAAAGGTTATTTGCTGAAAGAATAACACAGAAAGAGCAGTAACTAAGTCAAAACTATACAATATGTGCTTTTAGCATTTAAGACAAAAAAAAAAAAAAGTCCTTTTAAGAACCTTTTGCTATCTAATTATTAATCGATTAAATGAAAAATTAAACAGATCAGCCCTGCACTGTTTTGATGTTAATTCCATCAGAAATGGCTAAAATCAAAAGCATATTTGTTACGGCTGAAACAATTAATCGGATTAATCCTGATGAATCAGTTATTGAAATAATCGTCAATAACGTTAGAAGCATGTTTTTGTTGCAGATGCATCTTTTGCTTCAAATGATTAATTGTACACTGATGAAATGTTACATTTTGCTAATTTTTAGGCAATAAAATGTTTATTTTCTTATTTAAAAAAGGAATTGCATCATCAGTTTATTTGCATACTTGTATCCATTTCTGTAAAAAAAAGCTTAAATGGTTAAATGAAAACTAAAAAATGTGCTATTTTTAATTAGAATAACATTGACAGAATAATCGATTACTAAAATGACTGATAGTTACAGCCCTAATCTTAATGCTTCACATTGATTACATTAAACTTGTCTTTTTAAATCCAATCATTTGTCTAAAAATGTTGGGGGTTTTGTAAAATCAAGATTTCACACAGCTCTTGATATTGTAAACTTGATATCGCTTATCAAGTTTACATGTGTTCAGACAAATGTAAGGCTTTATTCTAGAAACTGCTATGAGACAAGTTTATAAAATGTACAGATATGTTTACTTTGGATATAGTTAATGGTTAGCTAAAACATCTTCCAATTAAAAAGATGATTATGTGAGATCTAGCTCGACGCAATTAGAATTTTTTCCCCAACTCACAAAGACATTGGCAAACAAAAAGCTGATGATCTGGTCTGGTGATGTGACCCATTCACATGGGTAGTAGTAAAAGAACTAAAAATAAAAAATAAAAAAATCCCAAAATGTAAAACTCTTCCTTTAATTCTAATAAATCTGCTAGAAGTATTAAAATAATGGCTCTGGAGAGTTGTGGACAGGAGTCTATGTTTGCCAGCAAACATAGGTCAAGGCTTTGAGCCGTCGTAGTACCTGAGATGGAGTGCTCTATCCGCACTGTGCGTTTGTAATTGGTTGAAACTGATGAGTTTGTGTCAGTAAAGGGATTGTAACGATCTGGAGAATCAAAAATAGTGTAAGAACAGGTTGCAACTTAAAAGCTCTACAGCATCTGAGCACTACAAAGCAACACCAAACTGTTCAAGAGCAGCAGCTGAAAGCTAACTGGGAATCAGCAGTAGGACACGGACCTAATCTGGATCAGAAACACAGAAGATATGATGGCAAATTTTACAGTCAGCTGCACTTTGACACAACCGTTACAAAAAGTTACGTGTCAATCGCTCTGCTGTGTGGAAAAGGTATTTAAAAGATGGTGTGATTCATATTTGAAAATGCTGTTAAGCAGTAGGACTAGAATCTAATTTAATACAAACATTAAGTTAGTATTTTGCACATAATGACAATCACTCAATTTTGGCTTCATTTTGTGATTATTTTGTAAAGTTTCACGATCAATGCCTGCGGTTGTTCCTTTCAAAGCCTGAACCCAGCCGCACTAAGGCTTTCTTTAGAAAAATCAATGCAAGGAAAAATGGCAGAAAGAGAAACGGGGGAGCAAAATGTCCGAATGACAGATAAGGACTGATGCGCAACGCAATTTTGTACATAGAAAATTCTAGTGCCCCTAGTGGCAAAAATCAAAACAAACAAACAAAAAAATCAGTTCATTCATCAAGGTGCCGGATTGTCGTTCTCACAATCTCATGTTTATATTTTTTTGCACCCTGTGACTTAAAAGACACCTCTATGTACGAGCTGTACTTGAATGCACCATAGAACCTGCTTGTGTAAACCCTCAAAAAGCAAAACGCTCTGCCATGACGCCACCGGAGCGTAGCTATAAAGACTTTGAGGACATTTGGGGCTGGCTAAATGTGACAGGCAGCTGGATTTGGACTTTAGCCTGTTTGTCTCTGCAGCATCGATGCTTAAGACTGGATGTCAGCTGGATGTCGTTTCGGGTTAGTAATTAAGTTTAGTGTGGAGTAAAACGCTGATGTAAAGCACTGGTGAGATCCAACTTTTTCCCCCCTTTATGCTTAGGTTGCTAAATGAGAAACTGTAAAGTAGAGAACAGAGAGTCCGGTACATTAACCCTCAGCGTGAATGCATGTTTAAAACGTGTGTGCTGAATTCAAAGAGCTACACAGAAAATTTTAGTACACATTCAGGTAGCGTTGCACCTCTAACACTGATTACTTGTAAGAACTCAAAAGATTTACCTTTGAAGCTTTTTTTTCCACTTCATCACCATTAAATGTTAGCTAAATACTAACAGCACTAAGTTTTCTTTTCTAATCACATAACTTGCTAAACAAAAATATGGCCAATCTGAGTTTGGTAAGTATAAGGAGAGAAAAAGATCTGCACAGACAAAATATTCAGACTACAGAAGCACATCAAACATGCAGGATAATCATGCGCGTAAGTATTTTACAGATATATGAACGAGAGAGGCGAGAGACTTTGGAAGAGAAACAAAATGAGTTGTTACCACCAAACATTTCATGACCGGATGTCCTAGAGGAAAAGCTAACACCGTCTGAAGACACGACAGGTAAGTGAGTGGCATCGACAACGAGTTTTGACAGGAAAGGGTTAAGGTTTGGCATGGAATCGTCTCCAGCTTCAGTAGAGGTGAAAGGATCTATGCAGGCAGAGGGAGAAAAAAAAAAGAGAAGAGAGAGACAGGAAAGAAGAAGAAAAAAAATGACAGAGAAACAAGAGTGGAGAGGAGAGGAAGAGGTGGAGATCAGAGTCAGACAACAGCAACAAGGATAGCATGCAGAGCCAAAGTCGAGAGCCACAGTGTTGGTTGGAGGATGACAAGAAGAAAGGGGGAAAAAGAAAAGGTTTACCTGCCCACGCCGTGGCCACTGGAAGGCCTGTGGAAGCCGACTGCATGGAGGGCTGGAAGCTCGGCTGCAGGTCAAAAAGGTCGCTCTCCATCTTGACCGCACTGCGTCCAGAAAAACAACAACAAAAAACAAACATCACGTCAGAAGGTTTTATTAACTGTCTGGGGATAAGTAAGAAAACAAAAGCTCCTTTAACCAGCTCTATGTTCAATGATGTGCATCATCACAGTATTGAAACCAGCCTCAGTAAAGCCCGATTGATAGGATAATGGCATTGCTATGCCATTATCAATGCCATTATTGATCATGGCATTGTTATGCCATTATCAATAAATTACTTGAAAATGATCTCAAAACAACAATATCATGTATCGCAATAATTTCTGAGATTTTATTGTCCAGCAAAATTTATTGCGACAGGCCTACAAGTCACATCTATTAAACTTGACGCAAGAAAGCAAAAAAAAATTTTTTAAATCTAAATAAGCCAGTAAATAACTAGTGGCCATGTGAAAGCAGTACCCGTTTGAGCAGCTGGGTGTGGAGAAGAGGTCGATGGTTGGTGCTGTGCTGATGGTGCCCCCAGTGGTGGAGATCGGCGATGTATCAGTGGTGGAAAAAGATGGCCTCTTCGAGAGCTCTTTGAGCCTTTGCTCCTGGGAAAAAATAATAATAGCGCAACTTAAGAAAGCAGTCAAATGAGATGCGTTCGGGGAGTGGATCTTCACCTCTATACAAACCTTGAGAGCTTTGAGTCGGGCCTGTTCCTCCTCTAGAGCTGCCTGCTTCTCCCGCTCATCCACCTTAGTGAAAGACATCCCTGTGCTAGCCAATGATGACACTGCGTTTGATAGAGTGCTGGCCCTGAATCAAGAAAAACAAATAAACAAAAAAAACCCCCCAACAAATAAACAGAGCCAACGAGCGGTCATTATCGATCAAACGCAGAAAGAAAAGCAGTAACAACGGTGGTGAGTTAAAGTACCTGCTGGCTGCAGTGGAGTCTTTGACTTTCTTCCCTTCTAAAGAGGCCAAATGCTGCTCCAGAGCTTCCAGGAGGCTGCTGGGAGCCTGGTGTGATGAGGAGGAAAAAAAATAAATAAATAAAAAAGCACAGTCAGCAACCACTTCACACGTCAAAAATCTTACGTGAACGGATATTAACGCCATTACGGCCAGTGGTGGGCAACAACAATGGAGCATGATGGCACGAAACCTCATGAAATACCACCAGAAACAAATGAGTCGTCAGCCAATTTCAGAGAATTACACCTGCTCCGGGGTGGAAGTCACCAACCACTGATCGATGACCGCATTCCAGCCAAAAAGCTACTCTGGGATGAGAGAGTAACATCTGTGTGGGATGACGGACTGCACCACAGCTCCTTCAACAACCCGGTTGTTGAGTCAGCCATGTCTAAAACACGACAGGGCAGCCATTTTAAAATTTTTTTTGATTTTTTAAACAGGAGAACGAGCTACGCTGCCTCAACGACACGACCCGAGTAAAGCAGAATTTACCACAGCGAGGGTTTTTTCCTTCAACTGCGTTTCACCACGATGTGGGAGACACGAGTCAGAGCAGAGGCATGCAAAAAGACAACACCGAGGCAAGTCACGAACAGAGAAGAAGAAGAGTGAAAGAACAGTACTTACACAAACCGTGAACTAAAGTGGAAAGATAAAGGAGGGAGGAGAATACAGAATATAAAGGTGGTGACAGTCAGAGGGGGAAAAGCATTTCAACTCAACTTCTTTGGGGAGATATATTGATGCAGCAGCATGTGCGGTTATATTTATTTATTTATTTATTTTTACGTTAATTTGGAGATAAATTGCACTCGTTCTATAGGGTGGACTTTAAAAAAAACACCTTTATTTACTGAAGCAGGTTGGAAGAGCAGCGGGAGAATCGGAAGCAAAAGGAGGGAAAGCGTCCCCTTGAGGAAACACATGCGGCCAAAATAAATAAACAAATAAAAATCATGCAAAATTATTAGAGATGCACCAAGAAACTGACTAGCGAACGGAAGAGAATAATTTCCATTTCAACTACAAAACATTGACTTTACTATATTCTAGGCAGAACCGAATCCAATTGGGACTGCAAGTGACCTGTAGTCTCGGAAAATGATAAGACTTGTGGAATTGTCTGTTTTTGTCATTTTAAATCATAAAGTTGCAGAGATTTCTGTTTTACAATCAGAGGTCACGTTAACCAAACATTTTCCGTATTTGACCAAGCCCGTCTGTCATTTTGACAGGTTATAATTAACACCCTTGACTGGTGCACATGGGCAGACATTATAGACTTTATGCAAAGAGTTCATCGTAGAGGCAACTAAAATCAATCAATAAAAAAAAAAAATCCTTTCTGAATATCATCTCATGGACACTGAGCTAAATGCGTCTTTCTAACGGGGAGCTGTTGAAGAGTTATGGACCGGACGCTTTGGAGCGTCTGGGTTGGGAAGCGCATTCAAAACCTTTGGTTGAAATGCCGCGTTTAATTTCAGTCACCAGTCGCCTCGTATGTATCTATTACATACAGAATAGATAAAACTAAAGAGTTTTCAATGTTGTTAATCCGTTTACAGAAGAGCCGTTGCTTTGTCTTGAGAAAATAAATGAAGTTAATCAGACTGTAACATGCGCAGTGCGCTGCACAACCAATGCGGGTTCTGCCGCTGCAAAGAATTGAACTTAATTCATCCACAACTCATTCAATAAAAGGAGCCTTCTTTGTTCACGTTACCCTCCCGCGTCCAGAAAGAGAGCAGTGCTCTGGAGGAGCGCGGCAGACGTAACTTCTGTCCGTTTCGGGGAAGCGAAACCACGCAAAAAGATTATCGTAAAATCATGTGTCCGGGCTGCGCATAGGGTAAAAAACTCGCAGAGTTCAATTGATCGGTTTGGATCAGACGGATCCAACTGACTGATGAACCAGCGCATATTTCTCTGCAGATGCGACCAGGAGGAATTTGTGAGGCTGTGTGTTCAGACCGCAGCGGGTGAAGTGGCCGTAATTTAAGTGGAGTCTTTAATTTCATTTATTCTAAGTTATTGAGGCCACAGTCAGTGATTTTTGTTACTATGGAGAAAAAGTTAGTTGCATTTATCTGCTTCATGGGTGATGGGATCTGGATTCACGGTTCTACTCGGTGAATATTAACCAAACCGCATAAAAATTCTGAATAGCCTAATATGATTATAATATGATGGGTAAAAACAGTACATGACTGAGTTTTTAAAATGTTGTCGGTCAAGATGACTGAGAACAAAAATGTCTAGCGCGACCTCTGTTTCCAATACCACTACATAGTGATTGCTATTACACCAATAAGATCAATTGCTTTGCTAGACAAAAGTTACTTACAGGAAGATACTAACAAGAGTCAGTTGTCAATATGGCACGTCACACTTTAGTGGATTTAACCCTCAAAGGTAACTATAGTTACTCATGTGACCTTATGAAAAATTTAACCAGCCCTGCTCTATGCAAAACATATGGAAATCACTGTTTTTGTCATGGCATTCATGCTAATCGCTAATGCAAGATGCTAAAGTCAGCTAAGAATGTCAACTCTAACCATTTGATTTATAATGTTCATAAGAGCCTGTTTTACAATTTTGTGCAATCATAAAAACTAGAAGAAAAAAAGAAATACTTGAAAAAAAATCTTAGCTCTTACAGCCAAATCGGCAGTGGCACATCCATGTTTTACAAAAAACGTAACTCACATTTCTGATCGGTGCATCTCTAAAGTCACGTGTCTCTTTTAATTAACATCTCAGTATAATCTACATCTGTGCTCTGGCAAGACCAAAAAAAAAAAAAAAAACACCAAGGGGCAATCTTAGCTGGAAATAAAGAAAGCAAAGCAAGGCCTGGTTTTTTCTAAAAAATAAAACAAAAAATTATGCTGCTCACCTGTGAGAGGTCTGGGATATCACCTCGATCAATTCCCACCTGCTGTTTAAAAATAGATTAAAAAAAATAAACCAGTTGAACTCATTCATGGCAACAGCTTTCGGAGTAAAAATGAAGCGGCAGCTACCTCGGCTACTTTGAGGAACTCCGATATCCGGGTCATGCGAGTGAGGAACTTTTTGTAAATGTCCAGGCCTTCTTTACACTGAGTCTTCTTCATGTCAAAGTACTTCTCTGTTTGGGATGGAGATGTTGCAGTTAGTAACACTAGTGCAAACATTCACAAACTGACAGAGGGGAGGTAAAAAAAAAAAAAAAAGAGCACAGCTTAAGGTCTCACCGAGCAGGTTGATGATGCCTTCGTTGTAAGCAGCAAAGAGCCTAATGGAGTCTTTGAAGAGGAGCATGAAGGCTGCATTGATGACTCCATTAGTCAGCTCGTTGGCATTGACCTAAGAAAAGGCAGTCAGCCACGACTATTTCTATTAAAAGACACTGCGCTGCCATTTGCTGAGGCACAAACCGTGTGAAATGTGATTTTAGAAAACGCAACATAACCTGTAAACTTCAGCTGAACGAGGCTTTAGCGGAAACTCACGTTAAAGTCGAGGAGGGCGTCCATCTGGTTCTGAATAATGGGTATGGTCTTGAGCAGCTTCTCTGTGTTCATGGTCCTCATTACGCCGTCGACTCTGTTTGGACGTGTGGAGTCACGGTTACTTAATGAGGCAACAAATAGTCTAGAATGTCAAATAAATTTTAAGAAAACATTGGAAATAATGTGTCTTTTAAGGTCACATTAAAAACTAGCATATCTGAAGATGCAGTTTCTCCAATGAAAACACCAAAACCTCAAATGGCTTTTAGTTGTTCTAATTAGGAAATGGGCAAACAAAGTGATGCAGCGTAGGCACAATAAATAAGTGACATTTTATTTAGAAATTTATAGTTTATTAAACTAAATACACAAGTTTTCCTGAAAGAACCTACTGTGGTTCTGGTTTGCTTTTTGATGAGAAAGTGATTTTGGCAACAATAAATAAATAAATCACCGTCTTCGTCTTTAGAAAAAAATATTTTTGGCAAAAAAATAAATCAAATTAAGGAAGGTAACAATATTAATTTAAGAGAATACAGATGATTCTACTTTTTTGTGAATTTCACGGTCAGGACAAGGTCCTAAATCTATATACAAATGTGTAACACTTAAAAATTGTGCATTTTCAAAAAGGGACCATCATCTTTGAAGTGAATGGATCCTGAAGATTCTCGTCACTGGTTACTCTTGAAATGATTAATCAGTGATTATTTTTTCAGAACAACTGTGGGAAACACAGTTGATGTCTGAAATAGGTTAGAAATAAAGATGATCAAATCACGTTTGAGTTGTTTTTGTAAATTGTTAAGGCTGTATGAAAATGACTGGATTGAATTGACATGACATCATAGCCATCACAATTTAAACAAAATCGTAAATCGTATCGTGACAGAGAAACATCGCATCATCCAAACAAATCAATATATCGTATTGTGATAAAGGGGTTAATTAACATCCCTTGTATATATAATATTTGTGTTAATAAGACTGAATAAAGTGATTCCAGGGAAAAACATGTTTTTTTTTCAATAACTTTATCATTGTTGTTAATACCAGATCTACAGACATGCAACAATAGACAGTAAATTTAACATATTTTAAAGATTTAACAAATGCTGGTAATATGGCTTACTGATCTTCCTTAATTTTCTGTTTCAGTTTCTCATCACAGACTCTCTCTGAATAGAGGCAGTCAAAGGACAAAATTTGCATATGCGTGCGGTGTCGGCCTTTCCTGGTTCACTTTTCGTAAGCAAGCACTGATAACAAGCTGAGGTACTTTCCCTTGATAATAAAATAAGACTAGAATTAACCAGGGCTTCACAGAGGCATAGTTGGTAGCACTGTTGCCTTGCAGCAAGAAGGTGCTGGGTTCGATTCCCAGCCCGGGGTCTTTCTGCACGGAGTTTGCATGTTCTCCCTGTGCATGTGTGGGTTCTCCGGCTTCCTCCCACAGTCCAAAAACATGACTGTCAGGTTAATTGGTCTCTCCAAATTCTCCGTAGGCCTGAATTTGGAGACGCACACATTCATGTGTGTGCACGGTTGTTTGCCCCGTCTGTCTCCGTGTCCTGCAAAAGACTGGTGACTTGTCCAGGGTCGCCAGTCTACCCTGCCTGAAATGTTCACTGGACATAGACACCAGCACGCCTCCTGACCCCACTAGGGACAAGGGTATAAAGAAAATGGCTAGATGGATGGATAGAATTAACCAATACCTGACTGACACTTAAAATGTATAAAAAATTAAGACTTTTTTGTTCTGATTTTCAAGTTACTAAATTGTCACAGTTGACAAATTACTTGGAGGTGGATTGTTGGTCAAACGAAAAAAATTACTGAATTTAAAGAAATGGAAACAAAAGTTAGTTTAGTAATTGGCCAGTTTATCTCTACAACTATGAAGAACAAGACTGAATTAGGTCAATACTGCAGTAACAGAGGAGAAAATCCCAGCTTGTTCAGTCTTACCCTCGTTTAACTTTTGTGAAGTCGAAGGCGACCTGTCTGTAGGAGACGGCTTTCTCGTTCAGGTACCGACTATACCTTCTGATGAACGTAGACATGTCATAACCTGCAACGTCACGCCACAGAAAAACAAACAAAAAAAATTTCCTTTTATTCTTCTTTTTTAAATGAAAATATATTCAACGCCTTTCATTGGAAGCATTACCTTGTAAGCCGCTTTTGTCCAAAAAATTGCTGAGGTTGAAAAGTGTATTCCTTGAAGCCAAGTACTGGATAAAACGCTGTGAGAGGAGAAGAGCGATTAAAGTGGAAACAGGGGAACAGTGCGTCGGTGATGATGCGAGCGAATATTTCACCTCGTTGCCGTACACCATGAGGTGGTGTGTGGTGATGAGCGACTTGAACACCACCACCCAGCTGGTGTTGGTGGTCCTCTCGAATAAAGAGTCGGCCAGTTGGGGAATGTTCACGTTCATCTCGTTGGTGCAGTGGATCAAATCTGGAAACAATTCAAAATTGTTTCCAATTATTACTAAACACACGCAAACACCTGGAAACACTGAAGGCTTCATCCTCATATTCTCATGTATTTCTGTTTCTACAGAAACAGTCAAAAACTTGGCAAATTTGTTTAAAAATTTGCTTTTTTTCTACTGTGTTCAATGGGACCCAAAAAGACCTGATTGATCACATTATGAATTCAATTGTTTTAAGTCATCAAAACCTGCATAAAACAACTTGGCTCTTGTGATATAAATAAATGTGGAGGAAAGGTTAACAGGAATCCCTCAAACTTTAGAATGTGAAGTCCATGTGAAGGATTATTACCAGATAATAATAATAGTATAATCTGCTGCCTCAAATGACACGTTTTCTATGCCAACAAGCCATTGAAACAAATATTGTTCACAATTTCACAGATATTTGCTAATTATTCAGGTTCTCTTTGCCATTACATAATGTGATAGTTTAATGTCACAAAAAATGTTTTATGAGTGTTTGAAATGTTCAGGAAAATTCTTAAAAGAAACTCCAACTAAGTAGTTTTCTTGTCATGATTTGAGGATATACCCAGATGAAACATTCATTAAAATAATCATGGAAACAATATACATTTTTTAAAATATTGTGCAGTCTTCAGTGTAAAAAAAATATGCGACTTATAGATATGTATTCAGAGACGACTCAACCGATTGTTTTACTTGACAATGACCGAAATAACAAACCCTTAACTAAACTTTTTTTAAAAACCAGTATGATCAGATTTGTTAAATCCATCAGTTTAACAAGGAAGCTGGTTTAACCCCAACAGATTATGTTAAAGCACCTATATTTTTTAATAAAAATAAGAAATATTTTGACATCATTAAAATAATGTGGAAAACTGATTAATGGTCCAAGTTAACTTTACACATGATTCACATGAACATATTTTTTGTCAATCAATCATTTCTATGATCAGTACAGATCAATTATCAGTCAACTCGTTTACAGGCCAGTACTTCCTGTTTCCTCTGGTTTCCATTAAATAAAACATGTTGGAATTGAACAATTTCTTAGTTATTTGGCCCACAATAAATTAAATGTCAGTCTGCAACCCTTATTTAATGCTTAGAGGTTTCTATTTGTATTGTGGATAATGTGACCTTTACATGATGGCATCAGCTACTCTGTTCTCTTTAAGTGGGTAGCATTGACTTTTGACTTGTTGAAAATGTTGAGTGTAGATAGAGGCTCCACCCTTCCTATAAAACAAGAAAAGGGTGGATCCCAGGGCTGAGGCCAGGAATTTTATCTAATCAAGCCTCCAATGACTGTTTTACACCCATTTCAAGACGTTTCTATTTAAACCCAACAAAAAAGCTGCTTACTTCTGACTCAGATGAGGACAAAGATGGTGTCAAAATATTAAGTCTTCTTCAAGAATGTCAAATAAAAGCGCAAAACTGATTTGTGAGTTCAAGCCATCTTTTGTATCTCTAAGGTTCGATGTCATTCAGCTGTTTATTGGAACATGAGCAAGAAAAAAATCCCTGATCAGAGAAACAGAAATTTCAGTACTGTCGATATGCTTACAGTAATGGAAAATTGACCTGGAAGATTTAACAAGAATTACATTTTTTAATTTGTTTGATTGGCTCTAGTAAAAATATTTGAAAAAAAAAAAAAAAGAAGAAATGGGAAAAAAAACGTTAAATGTAAAATGTTCTGCAGTAAAATGAAACGGAAAATCATGTGAAAGCAGTCACGCAGCCCTGCATCTGAAGCAGCTAATGCCCAGTCTGATTGTTAATGGTAAAGACGCACTGCTTGGCCAGGGCACCAGTGAGTGCACTGCATTAGGACATTAACCGCTCATGTTCTGCCCCACTTCCTTTGCTCGTACTTTGCTTTAATGATCATAGTTTGAACAGCCGGGCCCCAGCTGCGCAGATGACCCTGCCATTCACGGCAGCGATCAGACCGACCGAGTATATGGGCCTCCCTTTCTGGCCTATATTTGACTTTTTCAAAAGAAGAGGAGGAGGGGGGAAGTGGGGGGGTACTACAAGTAGGACAGAATAACCTTCCAGAGAAGTAGCGGTAGCCGCGGTTAGCATGGCTGGCTGAACTGCCCAGAAGAAGAGGTTGACAAAGACGAGACGAGCCGGGAGGAGGAAAGGGGGGAATAATTTCAAAATGAATCAATCCACAAGACTCAAATGAATTCATGTAACAGCCATATGACACCACAACAAAGTCGAATATTTCATACAGGTCAGATCCATTCAAGGAGTCGCTCTGTTAAAAACATCCACTCATAATGCAGAAGATTGTACTGTTGTGTATAGCTGCTGACCCAACCATAGTGGATCACACACACATGATGATGGTGTGATTAAGGTGTCCGAATAACACTCAACTAGAGTGAATTATATAACATCTTCATAACATTAACCTTTGGCCTGGCAGCAGTAATCATGCACAGATAAAGTTATGGTGGCTTTGTCAGGAGACGGCAGCTGACATCATGTTCCTTTGCGTCTGATTAATGATTTCCTCAGCCAGCTCCTCGGTTTAAATCAAACTTTGGCCACTGCTCAGTCTCTACCTGCTTCCGAAGAGTTTAAGAGTTTGCATATTTTAGTTGGAAGCGGTTTTAAAAACTTTGGGACCATTTTGGCAAGATTAGAAATCTAGTTATGTTACTGGTTTATCCATTTGGTGACCGTTTAATCTATGTGGGTTAACTTGCACGTTCAAGTTATATCTAGATTATTAAGATATAACTTGCATACATACGTCAGTCTCTAGATAAATACGCTTTTATGGAAAACACAAACACTGATTTTATTTGCCCTACATAATGTTACTCAGTCCTTTGGAAACCATTTATTTACTAATTTATTCATTAGTGGATTGTGACTTAACCAAACTTTGAACTTAAGATTTTTTGCCTCGCTTTTTTTTCTAAAAAATAAAAGAAAGAAACTATACATAACAGAAAACATTTTCAAAAAGTGGTTTTCATATTAATTATCCCTTCAGCAGAATAAAGACGCAATTTTACAAGAAGAATGTCTCTAATTTATGAGAAAATAGGCTATTTTAATAAGAAAAAGGCCTGGATATACATACATATATATATACATTTCTTTTTTCCTTTTGCAGTCTCATAAAGTTACTACTTCATCCTCTAATATTACAACATTATTCTTGTCATATTAAGACTTCATTCTCATTATTTCGACATTGTCATGAGAATTTTTTCTCATAATAATAATAAAAAAATAATATTAGCCTGGCCCCAATTTTTGTCATGGGAGTTGAACTGAATTCGAAGGCCGGATAAACAGAAGCTATAAAACACGCCTGTCAAACAAAAGATACCTGTATCTAAAACAGATAGAAAACAGTTATCCATATCATGTTTTAGAACTGCAACATGATATGTATGTAGGTTCACTTGTCCTTGGTTGACACAATTGTCTTTGCTTTGTTTTAGCTCTGCCTTACCATAACCATGGAGGCTGATATTACACTGATTTATCACACTTATGAGTTTATCAACTTTTGCAGCAACTCTCTATGACCTTTAATAAAGTACATATCCAAGACTTTAAGTCTACATAGTTCCAAATTGTTATTGTTATAACCTCAAACTATAAATTTGAGTCACTATTAATCACTATAAATTCACCATCGTCTCAAAGGTAAACAACAAAAACCACAAAGGTAAAGCACAACAATGCTAAATGAAAAGATGACTGCTATGCAAATATCGTCCAAAAATTACCGAGTGGAAATTTATCAAAACTGTCAGAATTAATTTTTTTTACACATCAGTTTATTAATAGCTGTAGAAGTAGCAAATATTTAGCAATTTATCAGATCGTCTCTATGTGAAAAGGCTTTTTTTTAAGTCAAGGTCCAAACAAATTTGTTTCAGTTCACTTGCTAACTTGACACTAAAACAGTCTCAGGGTTTTTATTAGTATAGGAAGATAAATGATAAAGTTATGATCATTTCTGAAACGTTAAAGCAACGCCCCATTTTCCCATTAGGACTGGCTTGATTTCTTCTACATGAAAGCTTTTTAGAATGTGTGCCACAGTAAAAACAACTAAGTCTTACACAATTAATCACACTTTAAATTAAAATAAGCTTGATAATTTACATTATGACGGTTAATATTTTTTGTTTGCGTAGACATAATGCATTTTATTTGTGCTTTCAGTTTGTGTGTGGGTTTTATTTTGGATATTTAATATATCTTCCAGGTTCAGTGTGAAGCGTTCTTTACAAAATTAAAAGTTTATTAGTATTTGAGGATAAAAACTTGCATAATTATGCCATTATCAATACATCACTTAAAACATGGTCTTAAAAACAACATTATTGTTTATTGCAGTGATTCTGGGACAATTTATCATCCAGTATAATTGGTTATTGTGGCATCCAACAGCGTTTTTGTCTCACAATTCAACATAAATAGTAATTATATAAGCTTTAGAAAAACAATGGAATGCAATTCAACATTTCATTGCTTAATTGTAAAAACTAAAGCTAGAAATTGACTCCATAAACAAATAGAAATATAATAATTACAGTAAGTAATTCAGTGAATATGAACCTTATAAAAAGCATTCTTTAATAGAAATAGCTATGTAAAAAGTAAAATAACGTATATGGTAAAATATTGGGCACAATTATAAAAGAAATGCTATGTGGCTCTTAGTTTTTAATCCAAAGCTATGTAATTTTTTCCCCTCAAACAACCGAGTCTTCCTTCCTTGTAGACAAGATAAATATGCAAGAGTCTTCTTCCAGACTGAGCTGCAGCGCTGCGTTACTGTACGCTCTGTAAATCCTTCTTTAACCTCCATATACATAAACCCCCATAGCGGTAACCAGCCAATGCTTTTATTCTAACCTGCAGCTCGACCAGAAAGTACTCATTATAAACTGAAATAATATTCCAAAAGTGATGAATAACAAAGATTACAAACAGACTGTTTGTTGTTCAAATAATTAAAAAAACTAAAGAAACTTATTTTTAATCCAGTGTTATTTCCAATTTAACACATAACAATTGTCCTCAAAGAAATTGAGAACTCTGACCGGCTGCTGTTATACAACAAGTTAATATTCAAGTCAAGTGATAAGAAATTATGACTTTATATTTACATTGTAACTTTTAAACCCATTTTAAAAGGTGTGGTTTATCAATTTCTTATCTTTTGTGGGGGAAAGGTTAACAGGAATCCCTCAAACTTTAGAATGTGAAGTCCAATATATTTAGAAACAATCAAAAATTACAGCTTACTTGATTTCCTTTCTGGTTTTCGCATAAGCAGCACAAAATATCTGAAAGTTGTTTGACGCTACCTTTGCTTTTATATATATATATATATATATATATATATATATATATATATATATATATTACGCAACAGCTACAGGTGTTTTTAACTCAAGTATTGACAGAAGAAAATTACACCCATCAGGATAACACATTCTGCTGAGCGATAAATCTTCCCGAAAGTTATTGCAGTAAACGAAGCTGTTTTGAGAAAGTTTTCCAGTAGCATAATGATAACGGCATAACAATGCAAGAATACATTCTCAAAGATCAATGAACTTGAAAAGTTAATGAACATTTGACACTGGAATTGGAAGACATTTTAAATATACAAAATAAATAAAATGAATGAATTCTCTAAACAAAATTGTCCTTAAAAAAAAAAAAAAAAAAAAAAATGCTAGTTGAGACCATTGCACCAGACTGATGATTTTGTCAACCAGTTTTTGGTAGGAAGAGCAAGATAAAAGACAAAAATTATAAATCATGGAAATGGAAATTATTGAGTTTGTTTTAATTTATCATGTGTTTAATTGATTTATCGCTTATTGCAACAGGCCAAGGGAAAATAAAAACTTTTGATAACATATACTATTTTTTATGCTCTTCACAAGTAACGACACTTATCTACTTTTATTTGCACACCTATTAACAGCATGATGAATGATGACATGGATTTCTTCCCTTATGTAATAGGAAGACAACTGGGTTTCCTTCACAGACACAAAAGAACCTTTTAAACTTTTCATAAGTTCCTCCTGTTTGCCACCCCAAACAACCAAAACCAATAAAAACTAGCTACTAGCTGCCTTAGAATAAGCCAACAGTCTGACAATATTCATTCATCTCACAATTGGGGAGCAACCTCAGCGACAACACGCGTGGAAACCTGCATCATGCAACACAATAACTTGTTATGACCAGCTCAGGGAGCCACTTTCAGCCGTTTCAGTCCACAAAGCGCTGTGATGAGTTTGCAGTCTGACATAACACACGGGGTTCATTGTGACTGAACTTCACCCATCACACTGGAGCGCCAACAAAAACCACCTCCATTGCTGCCATTGCGTTTGCAAGCAACCGTCGATATGCAGAAAATTACACAATTGCTCTCGTGCCGAGCGGAGGCCGCCTCAACCGTGATCCGTGTGAGAAAGGAAACTCCTTCCGCAACCCTCGGCCACAATCTGTGTCCTTACAGTCACCTCCATGTTTCTGAAGCAGAAACCCACAGCTTGTATCGCATTACCCGCACAGCAGTGCATGTATCAGACATGCATTCTAGGTCTGTGGATTTTTGTTCCGTTTTTATGTAAAAATCCACTCAAAGTAATGGTTTGCTCCACAATTCCTATACATATAATTTTTTTTTGATGTATATATGTATATATAGGTTTAAAAGTCAAGCACAAATATCTAACAGTACGTTAGCTTGAAACATAATAAAGATAAAAAGTGATTGTGCCTAAAAGGAAAATATGTCTAGGTGAGGTATCACCATAACACAGAAATTCAGGTACTTAATTAAATGTTGCTTTGCATTTAAAGTCAACTTCTTTATTGTGTCAACGTTGTCATTAACATAACATCCTCTTATTTGAAAGGGGCAGCATTGTGTATTCTCCAGCCATATTGTGCAATTTCATTGCAAAGTAACATACAATGTTACTTTAAGCTGTTACTTTAATGCTGTATATATTAACCATGACTTTAAAGAAATTTGACTATGCAATTTAACACCATGAAATAGAGTCTCCGTCTCTTTAAGAAGCTCTTGCTCTTTCTGACACGCCGCCTTCAGGAAGTCATCACAACAAAGTACCTCCATTAAGCCTTTAACAATGTTTACCAGCGTTGCACTTACTTGAGAAAGAACAATGAAGGCATAGTCAAAATTTTGTTCCACAGGGAAGAAAACTAATTTGTGTCATTGAGCCAGTGTGGAACATTTCATTTACAAAAGGAAATAATATAAAAGTTGACAATTAAGCAAATTAATCTATAAAAAACATAAAAATACCATGCTCTATTAGCATTTCATAAAGTAGGGAAAATGTATGACAACCAAAACCTAATGCTGCCCATCAGGCCCCCACTATATTCACCAAGTTATATCCCCATCATCCTCCTAGAACTGACTGAAAAGGTCAGGTACAAAACAACCTAAACTTTAACACCACAAATTGGCAAATGAGGGGAAATTACATTTATAACCAGTTACTCTAATATTATATTTTATATATAAAAAAAATTAAGATAGTGACATTTAAATAATCAAAACATTCTCCTTTCACACATATTTCTGCTCCAATTAGTGTGTTTTGCAAGAAATACAGAATAGTACTGAATTACATGGTGAGGCTGCATTTTATCTTTTTTCTGACTTACTGATAAATGTTTATACGCTCAAGGTGGACAACAATACAGACTGACCCATCTGTATGTTATAATTTTTAAGCAGAACGTCAACTAAGCGAAGGAATTAACCAAAATTAACATTTTGTGCACTTTCACTAATCCAGCGTTAGCTTTAAAATTCATAAATTTGTATTTTGATAATCTGAAACTTGTTTAAAATGATTCAGTTCTGGCTTGACTTGTACAAAAACTGATCAAAGGTATCCATTAAAACTAGTTACATTTTTTTTTTTACCATTGACAAAAACGGTTTCAATGTAAATTGAGAGAGGGTTTAAAAAAAAAAGAAGAAAAAAAAGACAAATTTCAGAATTCCAAGCACTCTTAATTTTTAACTTAGTCAAATTTGGCAGTCCTTAAAAGTAATAATAGTTTTCCAGATACTATAATATGTTCAGACATAGAGCTATTTTAAAATTTTTGCTAGCATATGTATTGAAAGCAATTAAGCAAATTATATTTATCCAATTGAAAAAGGTATTGCTGAACGTTTTACAGTAGTATCCAAAACACCCAAATTATTCAAAGCATTTTGATACATCTTGAGTTTTATGCAAAGGGGGCCTACAGATCAGAAAAACAAAAACAAAGAAATTGTAAAGATCAACAAAGGAAACTCAATGGAGCGATAAGAGCTGTTGGGAGACCAATATATTCTGCTCAATGTCACAAACAACCTTGGGAAAGCCCTTATTACAGTAAATTTGTAGAAATTCACCAAACCTGCTAAAATTAGTACTATCTAATTAGTTGCTTTAAACTATAACAATTACTCTTCTTTAAAACGGAACTCATGCATAGCCAGGCCTATAATCCGGATATAAAAGACCCAAGCTCAAGCAATCCTAGGAAATAAGTTATTACTTCTTAACGTTTTCCAAATAAGTACAATGTGCATGTTTTGTAGAACGCAAACAAGAGCAAAAGTTCTGAAAATAGCTCAAAAGAGGCTGACAAATGGTATAACTTTCAGACTATGCTCTCTAAAATGTGTACAACATGGGCATTTTTTTACTAACTGTGTAACTTAAATTTCTCTTCAAGCCCCCCAAAACTTGCTACAGGAGGTAATAATGTTACCTTATACCTTAAGCCCTGGTTTGAGGTCACAACTTTTAGTTTCAGAGAAATGACCTCAGAATGTTGGGCTTTAAAATGCTATACGTTTAATAATTTCTAACCTACACACATAATCTTTATAATCACATTAAATTATTTTTTGAATGAGCTTTTAAATGAATTCATTTATTTTGACAAACACCTGTCAGAAAATAACTTGCATACATGGCTGCTTGAAAGCAGTGAAATAGGCATTTACTCAAGTATCAATTTGTATGCCAACTCCATCTTAGGAGCTGTATCAATCACTCATTTTCAATTTTTAAAACATATAATGGACAGAAATCGGGAATTTTTGATACTTTAAGACCCGTAGAAACAACGTAGTGCTTTGTAATGTACAACGTTCAAGCTATGTGTCAAGTATTGGAGACAGAACCAGGTAGCCTGATAAGCTAATACGACAACTAACGCAATGAAAATAGTAGAAAACACTACTGAAGCGTTAATACAGCACACTATAGGATCAATACAAATCAAACACCCATTATTAGAATATCAACAAGGCATGTGGTCGCCGTGAGGACATTATAATCCCCCTGTCATGAGCAGCATCTGTTAGCATGTAGCCTCCGGTGAGGCTTTGAGGCCTTCTCCTAGCTTCCACCATCGCCATAACTGAGCTCGGTTTCATTTGGGAGCAGCTGCGCCGTAGTTTTAACTCTCGACCAGGAGTGACCAGTGCAGATATACTCACAATCCAAATGTTTCTTCTTTGGGCCCATAATTTCGTGCGTGGTGGCCTTGCATACTGTTTTCGACACCGCGGATCCCGTTACACTGTGCTGGGCTGCCGTTATCCTGTCCGTAATGCTCTGTCCCGACATCTTCGCTTTACTCAGTGAAACAAAAGACTCAAAAACAAAAAACGCGAAGCCCGAACGGCTTTAGCCTCCGAAGTTAGATTTTCGTTTCCCCCAGCTGTTTAAAAAAAAAAAAAAATGAAATTTGATATCCACCTCCTCCTTTGCCTCTCAAGACCCCCCTTTTTTCCCACCTCACTCGGAGGAAAGAAAAATCAAAACTGGGCTATGGCAGCCGCGGACCAGCGGAGGGCGGAATATAAAGGAAATCCTAATCTGACGAGAATAAATATAGATTAAAAATATATAGACTAGGTTTGTTTTCCCGGACAGGGTCAGTCCCGATTCATTCGGATTTTAGAAAGGCCAAGACAGTGAGGTTTTCTTTCGCTGACTCATTCGGCCCGGGTCTCTGTCTCGCTCTCATCCCGATGTAGCACCGCCGGATCCCTGCCTCCGCCGCTCCGCAAGTCGTCGTTGTCGCCGCCGCTCCTCCTCCTCCTCTCCCTGTTCTCCCTCCTCCTACTGCCCGCTGCTGCTGCTCAGCGTCAAAGCGTCGTGAAAGGAGAGAGAGAGAGAGAAAAGGGACCTGTGAGAACGGGAAATGGCGGGTCTGTTATGTTTTGCTCTCATGAACAACCACCCAGCAGCAGGCCTACAATCAGAATCTGCACAGATCAGCTATGTAGGGGGGTGGGGGGGGGGGGGGGACTAACCAAATTGTCAATCTGTCAAGCCTAGATGGATGAAGCTCAATCTGAGTAATGGATGGAGCTCAATGGGAACCAATACAAGGGGCCTAAGTGAAAGAACGAACCAGAACATTCTGATTCATTCTGAATAAACTTAAGTGGATTTTATGTTAAACACAAACACAAAGAGGGAAACAGGTTTCCAAAAATGTGGCCGAATAAAACCAAAAAAGTGATATCCATTTTTATTCACCACCCCTTTTATTCCAATTCACCTCAATAAAATCCAATCCATCTAACTACACTTTTTAAAAAATTAGCTAATTAGCATAGTCCACCTGTGTGTGATTTATTCTCAGGATAAATGAAGCTCTTTTGGAAAGGCTTGCCCATAGGGACCAAACACAGCATACAGCAATGTTAAAGTTGTGTTGAGGTTCAAATCCGGGTTAGGTCATAATACACTCTAGAGCTGTGCGGTCGACCTCAGGATGGATCAGATGTTTATGAGTCTGATCCAGAACAATGATGCTTCCACTTACAGACAGGACATTGAACAGCCAGGGAGCTTAAACTGTGGCGATGATTTCAGACTTACTGAGAACGAACACCCCTCGTCATCCATAACATCATGCTCACTGTGGATCACTTCAGGTATTTAGGAGCCACCCCTTTCTTGGGATCTGAATTAGTCTTACACTGCTCGGTAGAATAGTAAAGTTTGTACTTTTTGATGCATCTCGACAAGTACAACCTTCCACAGGATCTTCCGAGGACCCACTTGTACACTACCAGTCTCTGTACTGAATCTTTCCTGTGATTCCAACAGCAATCAGGTCTGCAGAGTGGATAATTGTGGCTGCTGGCATTCCCTCTATACAGGACATGTTCAAGTCTAGGGTTAGAGAAAGAGCAGCATGGGCAACCAGCATCTCTGCAGACCCCACACATTCTGGACACAAACTGCTTAGACTTTTACCTTTAGCTCAACGCTATAGATTACTGTTAGCAAAAACCCAGTCTCCACAGAGACAGTTTCTTCTCCCAAGATGTATCTCTGATGCACATAACCTCTCACTGCGTGCTTTATATTTTTTCCCGTGTAAGTGTACATAAATATATTCAGTGTCTGTACATTGTAAGCATGTGAAACCAAGGTCAAATTCCTTGTTTGTTCACACAATCTTGCTCATTAAATACGTTTTTAATTTCAGTTCATCATCTAAAAATGGTGACCTATGGTCTAGGCCAGGGGTCCCCAAAGTGGGTCCTCGAGGGCCGGCATCCTGCATGTTTTAGTTCTCTCCCTGATTTAACGCACCTAGATCAAATGATGGCTTGTTAGAGGCTTAAGAAGAACATTGACATTCTGAAAAGATTGTCGCTACCACCAAGGAGAGAACTAAAACATGCAGGATGCCGGCCCTCGAGGACCCACTTTGGGGACCCCTGGTCTAGGAAGTCCAGACGAACTCTGAACTGCCTAGATCCAAGGATCTGTCAATAGGACTAGTATTAATCAGTCAGGGTTTTTGTACGAATGATGATGTGGACAAGCTTTATTCCGCACCGCTTGAAATACCTGCCAATTTATTGCAGGTATTTCAGAACACACACATAAAAAGGTTACACTACAAAACTATCTTTTCAACAACTTCGTTAGTAGTGTTTCAATTTGCTGGTTTTTCTATAACTTTCAGTTTTCCAATGTGTTCTAAATGCCTAGACAGCTTTAATTTTCAGTTTTTGTGTTTTCAAGAAGTAAGAATTATGTTTTCGCCAATCTCTCTGCGTTTTAAAGAATCTATGCTCTGTGAAATTGACACTGTTCAGGTTTGATGAGTCTGCAGAGACTGTTTGAGATGTTGAACGTTAGGTAATCAAATGCTGTCCAGAGTTCTTAAAAACTCAACACCAATATAGACTTCGTTGTTCTTCGTCATTAAAAGCCATCAAATGAAATATTATATAAAAATGAGCAAGAGAAATGAAACATAGAAGACTTGCTTGGGTTGCAACTGATTGACTTTTTTTCCCCCAGGCACTTACAGCACGCCTCAGTAGAATATTTAGTTGTGCACTATACACAACTAAATATTCTGGCCTCTACAGAAGAGAGGCAAGATAAGAAAAAAATAATAATAAACCACACAAATTTCCCTTAGAATTTGCCGCAAGCCATGTCAGGAATACATCCAATATGTAGAAGGAATTGCTCTGGTAAGATGTTACCAAAATCAAACCTTTTAGTTGATTAGCAAATTATTTTCTTCTTAGGACAAACACTTCTTCTTCTTCTTTTTCTTCTTCTTCACATACACACTATAGTCATATAAAATTCCAACAGAATACATTGAAGTTTGTATTTTCAACGTGACAAAATGTGAAAAGGGAATGAATACGTCTGCGGTGTACGGACCTGCTACTTCATAAGTTGTTTCTGCATTTCAGTGCGACAGCATTGGGGGTAACGTTCGTCTTTAAGCAAGCTAAATGAACAACACCGAGAGGAAAGCCCAGCACTCTGAGGTTGCAGGTGGCATCTCTTGCTCTGCAACTTCAGTGCCAGGGAAGCAAGCAGGATCAATACACTCATTCAGAAGGCTGGTATCATTTGTGGTTGGAAGCCAGAGACCTTTTGATTCAGTGAACAAACGGCTCTCCTTCACCGACAGCCCATCCTGAGGCTCGTCAGGACTCAGGATGACGAGCCTCACAGAAAAATAAAGGCCGCTTTAAGAAATCTCTCCTGCCTTCAGTAACCGTCTCTTCTTTGGCTTGTTGCATCTCTGCAATGGTGGCGATTTTTCCACATAGGCCAACAATTTGTGTGACTGATACTGGATGTTGGTGCATCGGGGTTAATGGGTCTGGAAACAAAAATTTTTTTTTTTCGCAAAAACCCATGGAAACCATGTTTTCTTCAGGTTTACGGTTACTTTTAGTAAGTTATTTAGTAAAATTATATGTATATTTTTTGGTCTTTTTTTCAAAGACAGCATTTTGAATTTTACATGTTAAAAAAAACATAAATTTATACTTAAAGTTCACAACGTGCTTTATTAGTACAGATCCTTCTCCCTCCTCTGCTGCAAGTGTCAGGACAATGTGAAAATTGGATAATGTCGCTGCCACATGATGTACACACAGAGTCACAATTCAGGTTATTCAACTACTTTATTGCAAACTGCTTGTAAGAATCTATTGTACAGAATGTCTACACAGTTTTTTAAAATTATTATTTTCTTGAGCAAATAAAATCAGACAGGCTTTGCATGCATTCGTATTCAACTCCTCTGAGTCAATAACCTGCATCTACAGCAACAGTATTTCATTTTCATTAGCTTTGGCCTTTTTGCTCATTCAACTTTGAAACACAGCTCAAGATCTGACGGTTTGAATGGAGATTGTCCGAGAAGTTTTAGTACAAATTCTTAACAGGCCTGTACTTTGACTGGGCCGTTTTAACACATGGATATGCTCTGATCTAACAGCCTATTTTAGCTGCGCTTGTGTCGTTAAGGTTGGCCTGCATGATGCGTTGCTTTCTCTTGGTCTGTTATAGAAAATCCCAATGAAATATATTACAAGTTGTGTTTTGTAATATGATGAAAGGTGGAAATGTAATAGTGTTGTGAAGGTCATGCCAGTTTAGTCATTGTATTGTAAGCGTGGCTCTTGCTGAATGTTATGTTATCTGTGCTGAAGGCCATGGCACGACCACATAACTTCTCAGAGTATGGTCTTTGGATTGGTTAAGTAATTATCTTTTTTATCCTTCTTTGTACCAACCACTATTGACATTTTCAAAGCAAATATCTGGAATACTGATTTGCCTGACCTCAATTTCATTTTTGCTTCATGCGACAATGACCTTTACCCAGATGCTTTTAAAACATCTGCTGCTGTAGCTGCATTGCATTTTGATTAATACAATTAAAGTTTAGGTCAATGAGAGGATCATAGTCATTTTTTTGTTGTATGTTTTTCATTTCAATAACTGATTTTTTTTTTTTTCTTTCTTGATTTCATTCTAGCCATTGAGGTATTTCAAGTTTCCTGTTGTTGTTCCGTAAGCAAAAAAGAAATTAGCTGAAAAAACAAACTTTTGATGACTATCGTAATCGCTCAAAATAGCCTGATAATTTGTAGAAGCAAAAAAAAAAAGTTAATATCCAAGCTTCTTACATTTTCATTTACTAACCTGGAACCAGCCCACTTCACTTAAAGAGAAAAATCACATGCTGCAGTCCCCACCTGTCTTCATCTACTCAGAGCGCAGGAACACAAGTATTTCGTTCATTAGCTTCACCTGGGCATTTAGCTCAATCTTGCCAAAACAGGTTGTGGCGAAGCAGTTGCTGTTGGATTTGGATCCACAACCAGGTGAGGTAACAGTTTCTGACAGTAAAACAGCACCCTTTGTGCAACACGCAAAAACAACTATTGCAAACAAAGGCCACAATGAGGTGTGTTGATCCTCTTACTAATTCACACATGACTAGTCAGCCAGTTTTTCCAGTGTCTGGACAGAATTCACCATGCTTCAATTTTTTCACACTTTATGTTGCAGCCTTATCCTCAAAATTGTATTAAATGAGTCTCTTTCCTCAAAATTGGACACACAAATACACCGTTATGACAACATTGGGGGGAGGGACACAATTTACATAAGTATTCACAACCTTTTCCTTATGTATTTTCCAGGCACATGGTGCAAATTTGTAGCACAATCAAGTAACCATGTTGCCTTCAATTATAAAAGCTGTATACATCGAACATAAAGATGACCTCCTAATTTGACTCCTTGAAATTGGCCTCTGTCTCTTTAAGAAGCTCTGACTGCTTCCAACAATGATTCTTATTTTGCCGTTTACAATCTTTATTAGGCCTGAGAAGTAGTTTGGATAATGAGCTCAGCAGACCTGTGGTTTTGAGCGTCACAGTAAAAGCTGTGAATACCCAAATAAATTTGGTTTCTTGGTTTTCTATTTTTAATAAATTTGAAAAGCACTTACTATTACTTATCCACACTGGCATACTGAGGTATTTACATGCAGAATTTTGAGGAAGGAGATTAATTTGATAACATTTGGAAGTGAGGCGCTGTAAGCTCATTAAGCTGTCGTTGGGCTCATGACAAACAGTGAGGATGATTCAGATTGCAGAATAAAAGTACATTTATTGTGGTGCATAACACACAATTTGACCCTCAGTACCACTACAGCGATGATTATAGATTTCATAAGAACTGTTATCAGCAAGACGTCTCCTCGACCTTCAATGATCCTGAGGTGGAGAGGACTTGTCGCATCTTTGCAGATTTAACAATGTCACCATTTCCGTCCTTGCCGCGACAAAATTCTGGAAAGGTAGCACCAGAAGCGTATTTTATATTGTGTAATGTTCTGGTTTGGCAATAGGACAGCCAAAGAAGCTGGACACTTCATCAGGTTTTTCCATCAGTGTTGACTTTTTTGTTTTGCTCCATCTTCTTCCAGAATTTTCAGAAGTGTCATTGCCAGCGATTAGACCTCATTCTGTGCTAATTCGTCTCTTTAATGGTTTTCTTTTACAACCAAGATCCTAATATAATCTTGATACCCATTTAACGATCAGAATCTGCCACGTGTTGTCAATCACTCACTCTTTCCATATATTTGTCTCCAGGACTAGTTTTGACTGCCTGTAGTTGTGAAATTTCCTCTTGCAAAACATGTGCAAGCAGTCTCGGTCATTACTTTCTATTTGTCACATTTTATGGCTGAATAAGCATCCAAGTGATTTCCTGCAATGTTTTGCAATGCACTTTTTTTTTTTCTTGTGCAAAGTCCACCATGTTACAACACAGTAAGCATAATTTAAAGCATGGTTTCAATTTGAACTTCTACATACCACAGAATTGGACCGTCTTGCACATTTTTGCTTGTTAGTATATTATATGTTATACTTTAAAATCTTAACAGGCTTATCTTTGCTTGGTCGCCAAGGGACCTGTGCTTTACTCCTTTAAAAAAAAATAATAATAAAAAGTAAAAATAATGACTATATAAAATAGATGAAAAGTGACTGAATCTCCTTGATGTCCTCTCTGTGTGAAGTGTCACCTGCTCTGGTTCTGCCCAATATTTACTGAGTATTAGACCACAGCTTTTCAGTGCTTTTCTAGATCATAATCATGGAACATCAAACCCAATCACAACCTGAAAACAACTGGATGCTTCTCGGCTTCTCAATTTCAGTTTCAGTTATTTCGTTAGCTTTGGTTAGCTATAGTCACCTTGCACTGGACAGCAGATCCCTCGAAATTATGAATTCAATCAGAAGTGGTGAGCATTCTGTAAAACTATTTCCAAGTTTGAATTACGTCTTGCTTTAAAGTAGACTTACTGTTCAGTGTTGCTCAAGTGGACGCTGAGCCTTCATGAGTACGAATGAACTCTTCAGGAGAATTTACTTTCAAATGGACCAATTTCTGAATATCAAACAGTAAATTAAACATCTCGCATTCCATGTCTGAAAATACCTCTTTCAACCTTTTCCTTGCAGCCTGGTTCTTAAAAGCTGCCAGGGCGTGAGGCGCCTTGAGCTGCGGCTACGACAACCAAAGAGCCCACTGTGAAAGCTTGATCTTTGAGGAGGGATTTCAGATTTCCTTCCCTCTCCGTTGGCAGCCGTTCTCTTCCGAAGAAAAGACAAGCGGTCGACTTGCGGGGTTCCTTGCCAATTCAGCGCACGCACACCTACCAGCTAATAAAGGTTTTCTGATACACTGCTCACCCTGTCTACTCCTTCCATTCGCACCAGATCAACCTTGTTTAGTGTGGAGATGGAGCACACGACTGGTGCTGGTGTTAATAAGAGTTGTAGATATTTTCAGCCGTTATTTTGGTGTGGACCTCCACACATCACGTTCTATGACATTTCATTTCTTTGGTGTCGATGAAAGTTGTCGAAAGGTCAGACATTAACAGATAAAAGGCAGATTAGACATTCTGTAGGTCACGAGCTTAGATGGAAAGTGTCTTTTTCTCCATTTAACTATAAAAGTGCTAAATCGTTTCTTTACCGCTGACATTTGCTCGTCACGATACGCTTACACCCGGAAGTACAGAAAACCAAAAACACAGCAGTTTTTGAAAAACATCTCCCCCCCAAAAAATAGCAACAACAAAAAACTATTTTAATATGGGTTATTTTTTTATCTGGATTCCCATTTGTTGCTTCTGCTCTTCCAGGAACCCATACATTCAACATAAGCAACTAAAAATACATAACACATATAGACCGCATAACTAATTGAAGATAAAAGTAACTACAAAACTGAACAGATACAAATGTGAAATAGAGGGAAAAATCAAAACAAAAGGATGTTCACAAAATATGAAAAAAATATACAGTCAATATAACACAATGTAAGATTAAGAAAAAACAATTAACTTAATTATTTACCTGGTAATCGCCGTCTTCGTCTTTTTCAAATGCATCTCCAATATATTTGTTGGTGAAGCCCAATTTCAAGGCGTTAAATTACAATGTCGAATTTCTTTTAAGTCATATTTGACAACAACTTAAGTTAACATAGTTACTTGATTGTGGGATAAAATGACACTATGCGCCCAAAAAGTACATGACACTGCCCCATTAAGAAACTGACACTAAATGCATTAAAAGCAGTCTCCTATTCACAACCACAACTGGTTCGCTTACAGAGCCAATAGAGTGACCAACAACCCCGTCGCTGCGGCGCCGGCTCCACACCATCTTGAACAGAAATCAATGTGTCGAAACTTTTTCCCCAATGTAAAAAATGTAAAAACCAAAGAACACATTTTAAACTTTAGGTACAGCGGTTCTGCCTCCCTCCATTTTACATTGTGGAGACCAAACATGGATACTAGAACACAACAGGACTGAGGCAAATAGGGAAAGTGATAATCAAGGCTAGAACAGAACCAAGACAGGGAGGATAATGGAAACGAGACCAGGCATGAGAGCTAGATAAGAGGAACTAAAACAAAAATCTAATTTCAATCAAACAAATGGAAAATAACCTAAAGAAACAAAATATGATACAAGGACCACTGTACCTAAATAACAAAACTATGGAAAACAAAAACAACAAAACACCCAGACATCATCACAGACTTACACTTCTTTCAACTTCTTAGGAAAAAAAAAAAAAAACAACCTGTGTGAGTTGCACACAGGTTGAATCGCTCCACCATTCAAAGATTCCCAGTGTGTCTGTACAGTGTGCGTCAGCGGACACAAAAAAGAGCGACTAACACAATCACTGGCTGCTCTTTTCCGTCTTTAGAGAAAATTGCCGACTCGCGAATGTTTTCTAGAGACACCAAAATCGCAAAGACTCTCCTGAGCCTGGTCACCGATTGTCTGAACATTGCCCCCCTCAGCAAAACATTGCAGGTGTCAGAAAAGAACAGAGTAGGAGGTTGAAGAAAAGCTTCCTTCCAAAAAAATAACACCTTTAGCAAGACAACGTGGCTAAAAAACACACACAAACACACGTCACACATGTCAAAATGTAAAAAATTTGAAGGCACATGACTATGAGGTAATTTACTCAAAATAAAGTGTAATTGTTTTACCTCTTCGTTTATATTTTTTTGCAACCGATAGTGAAAAGAAAAGCAACAAAAAACGAAAACACATCTTTTTTATTGTAATGCTTTAAGCTGCATGCAGTGTGATGAGTTCCCCACCAGGAGGCGCCACAGCGCCACGGCTCCCCAGCGTTACAGCTTGTAGACAGTTTGAAGGATAACCAGCTGTAATAAAAGAAATATAATTGATTTGCCTTATTGAAAAAAAAAAAAAGAAAAGAAACTTAAGTTAGCTTACACTTATTGATAACAAAAATATTTTAATTATTCACAAAAATATTATTTAACTCTTTCATTTATAAATCCTATATTAAATTTTCTCAGACAAGAACTGGACAACCCAAGTATTTATTTTTTTTCTTCTTCTCGTGAATCCACTTTTAGAACTAAAAACAAAGATTAGCAGATAAACAAAAATGTAAACATAGGTCATTTTCTGTGAAGTTTTGATGATGTCATGCTAACAGTGGAGCTATAAGCTCCTAAATGATCCTTTCCATCTCACCTGGGAATTTTCACAAACCTTGATTCCAACAACAACAACAACAAACTCTGTCAGGAACCTCAGGACACACTGCAACCTAAATTCCCTTTTAAATGGAAATCTCAAACAAACTTTTACCGTTTTAATCTTCTGCACTAGTGGAGCATTAAAAAAAAAAAAAAAAACTTAAATTAGATTTTTAATTTTTTTTTTTCCCTCCCCTCTTACTTTTTGTCTGTAGTGCAAGTCAATTGCGGTGACATAAACAGCCTTATTACCCAAATCCATTTTAAATGGTCCCCCTTCTGCCATGGCAAGAAAACAAACATTACTCAGCGAGGATCAAATGGCAAAGAGGCCTTTGATGAGGGCTTTACTTTCTTGTGTGCGTTAAAACTGGAGCGTCAGATTACAGTCGCCCTCTCTGGGTTTTTTTTTTTATTGTGTGTGTGTGTGCTGCGCCCCAGATTGTCTGATTCAGACGTCTGCTTGCTAAATCTGGACGTTTTACAGGTTGATCAGATAGAGGGCGGCCTTATCGGGCACATCTAAGTTTGGCGGTCGGTCCAGAGACATTTTAAGTCTCCGAGCACAACGACCTGCAAAAAGAAAAGAGCTGAAAGGTTTTGACTCAGGCATGTGCTTTCGCTGCAAAGGCAGAATAAAGTGTTTGGGGAGTTGAATATAAATTGAAATATAGACTGTGTGTGTTCCTTCTTTATTTGGAGTCCAAAGAAAGAGGATATGTGTGAACATAATCGACCTTGGCGTGCCGAGCGTTATGGATGTGGAGGAGGCATTCGCTGACGATGAAACATGAAATAATGGTATATAAACCTATTAGGAAAACAAATAAGTCTGCAAACTTTTGGAAACTATAAATTCACATTACCTGTGCAAAAACTGATGCGGCTGAGGTAAGCTAGAGCAAATTCAAAAAGAAAAGAACAAAATACCTGGATGTTTTGCCTTTGCCACAGATTGGCACCGTCTAAACTGGATATCTTAAACTGCTTGATTTGATTTTTTTAAAATAGTCGTATATATTTTTTTTTATCCAATTAGAATAAGACAATAGGAAATTGTTACATTTGACTCCAGTTGAAGTGTGGTTTTTGAAATCTATGTAAACTACACATTTTGCCAAAGAAAAAGTTAAAACCACCAAAATATGTACTTCTTTTTGGCAGTACCATAGCTCCCTACAATGTCTTTTTTGGTGAATTTCCTAGACGCCCAGTCCGGTCATAATCTCAAATATTTTTTATCAGCTAATAGTCTGACGTTTCTGTAGATACCAAATATGTTTATGAGGGGAGATGCAGTAATGAGTGTAGGGTAAAAAAGTTCAAATTTGGCCCCGGGGGAGGGGCCCAGGGCTTAACACGTTTAATTTGTTTGATGGAGATTTTATGTGACGGAGCACATGACGTAGGGCATGACTGTGAAGTGAAAGAAAACCGATGTTTGTTCTTTTATCAATAAAATCGTACAACTATTTTGAATAACAGCAAGCGGCCTTTACTTTGATCAGTTAAATGAAGTGCAACCAGTTACCTTTGAAAGTGAAGAAAAATAGTGAACAAAGTCCAGAAACACAGAACACAGGGATGATTTATAAAAGAAAAAACTCAAACTTTGAACTTCTCACACAGCAATGTTCAATCAATCAGCATTAAATTTATAGTGTATGTCCCAACTGCAAACCTGCCAAGACTTGATCAATCTTCACTCACATGCTGGGCAAAGACAGCGTTCATTCGAGAGGCTAAGGTTACTTTTGGAAGAGCTGCAGCGATCAACGGCTCAGGTAGGAGGATATGTTGGTAGGAGGAATTACTTGTCACTAACTCCTCAAATATGATATCTAAGGAAGAAGAAAGTTATTGCTTAAACAGACATTAGAAATCCAATCTAAGCTTGCCACAAGCCGTTTTTCGGTGAGATGAGACCAGAAGTAAACGTTTTGGCTAACATGCTAACACGAGCCTGTTAGCTAGCATCATGGTGTGGGAAAAGGTTTCTTCAGGGAAGCTGACAAATGTTAATGTGAAAAAATAGCAGATGGAGCTAATGCTGAATTCCAGTTGCACCCTGAACTGGGAAAAAATCAACTGGAATGCCCTCCAAAGTTGGATTTCCTACTGGGAAACTAGGAGCAACTCCGATTTTGTGTTCCAATATGGCCGCTCCTCATGTCAACGGTTGTAAGATGTGATGGAAACATGGTGGTTTTACAAGATAAACATGTAAAAGTGTGTCTAAAATCATCATTATTACATGCAGGACCTGCAACTATAAACTGAACAAATGAAAAGTGGTGTTTGCTTAAAGTAAAGCTTAAAACAATGTTTGTAAGTCATTGCAAACAATGTTTATGGGTGTCGCCATGTTGAAATTCAGACTTTTTACCTAGTACGCTGTTACCTCGGGTCTAATGTCAAACCCAACTTTGAGTTGTGACTTCGGAGGTAACTGGAACGCAGCATAAACGCAGAGTGAAACTAGAGGGAAAAAAAAGACTCCGGACAAGGTCAAAGGTTCATCTTCAAGCACATTGGTGCTAAATATACAGATAGAGAAATGCAATGAAATGGTTTAGATCATATTCATGAACTAGAGCAGTACAGTAAACATTTGACAGATTCCAACCCTACTGAGTTTGGGCTTTAGAATAAAGAGCAAAGTTAAAAGAAAAACCCTCAGACCTTTCAACAAACTTCCACAGACTAATCAAATCATTTCTTTCTTTGAAGATCTGTAGGAAGAGTGAAGGTAAGGCCTGTTTTCCTGGTAGCGATTTAGAGAAAGAAAACGTCCGTCGTAGCTGTATGAACAGGTGAATGCTCCTACTTTAAGTGATGCCTTGCGCATCACAATTACTCACACACAGCTCTGCATCGGACCGTGATCTGACTTTTGTGCTCGCGCGAATGTGAGCCGCCGCAGTAGCCGATGAAAGCCGAATTCCCGGGCGACACCTGCCCCCTGCTGAGGCCCACCATTTGTTTGACCTGACAGATGGAGATCAGACTGAAGAGAGATGAGTGGGAACCCACCGAGCACGCTCAGGTTTCTTGGTGCCGTGAAAAGATTTGTCCCGTCCATTCAGATCCGATGGAGTTTCCCATGTTCCGCGCCGCACCGGCTTTTTGTCGGACTATCTCTCTCATCTCCGCGCGCACAAGAGAGATACAGCGTGAGGCTGACGTCGGGGGGTTCGGTTTGGCTTCCTGGGCGCCCCACCGCAAACCGCTGTGTCCCCCCAGTTTGGAGGTTGCTCTCTCGTCCTAAATCCGCAGGAAGACGACGGTTCCGGCCAATTACCTTGGAAAAAGACTGGAGACAGGTAAACAGGTGAGGGGAAAAAACACACAAGGGGTGGTGGGATGGAGGAGGGAAGTGGGATGAAATGAGCCGGAGAGAAGGGGTGACCTCAGTTTAAAAGGCGTTGGGTGAAAGGGTCAAAAAGAGAAGGCAGGGAAGAAGGATTAGGGGACCTGAAGACAGAAGGCTGAACTCCTCTGGTCGAGGTCAGAGTGTGCAGCAGATAAGTGGAAGGAAGCATTGTTTTTGCCACCTTTAGTTTCGACTTAGGTGCTGGGAGTTTTTTTTTTGTTTTTTTTTGACATGTAACTGAGGAATGTGGTTGATCCAGTGTTGACCTCCCCACCCCCGACGATGACCCCGGGAAAACCTCTGTCAGGCACCAGAATGGCACAGACCTGCTTCCTCCTCCTGTTAATTGGGAACGCCATCTCGGTTTCCACGCAGTTTAACGGATACAACTGTGACGCCAACTACCACAGCAGGTTTCCTGGTGAGCAAACCCCCCAAAAAACTCACAACACTGTTTTTTTTGTGTGTTTTTTTTTAAGGCCATATTTTTTCTATTATTCTGCATTGATGCGACTAAAATCAGCACAAGCTGAATTAAGCTGTGTCCTCCTCGGGTGTTGATTCTTAGTGAAATGTTCAGGATTCTTTCCACTGTGTTTCTAGAGAAGACATTAGATTTCTGCAGGGCACGATTTATCCTCACAATTAAAAAAACAAATAAACAAAAAACACCATTAGAGAACAATTATATCTTTGAGGATGAATACATTTGGAACATTTGCAGTCGCATCACATTTGTATTGTATTTTTGCACAACTACAAACACAATTAAAGCAAAAATATGTATTTTAATAGCTGATGGTATGTTTTTTCCCCCCAAAGTGTATTTATTTTACTTTAGTATAATGAAGACTTAGAAATATCCCATCTTGATGGGGATTGTCACATCAAGATGACAATCTTGATGTGACAATCCCCATCAAGATGTGATCTTGATGTGATCACATCTTGATCACATCAAGATGTGATCACATCAAGATGTGATCACATCAAGATGTGATCTGTTTTATACATGTTTTATACATGTATAAAACATGTATAAAACAGGTTTTACATGTTTTACATAACCTCTAGAAATATTTTTTCTTGAAAAGAAAGTAGAGTTTGGTCATTTTTTTACAATTACATATTTTTAAATTATTTAGCTATTTTAAAAAAAAAATATTGTTCAATTTTCTTTCTATATCTTATCTGGGTGAGAATTTCTTTTTTCAGCTCAGTCTAATTTAAATCTATTTTTATTTAACAGCCTTATTTAACAAAAAATATGAACTGTCTGTTTTACGCACACACAATCAAATCCCAAATTGACTACATTTTATTTAGCTTTTTAACGTAAACGAAAGCCTTGATTTGTATTCTGCTTCACTCTTCCCCAACTTGAAGTAGTTCATGAATCCCACCAAAACAAAGAAAAAAAAAAGATTAAAATGTTATAGTTATATATATAAAAAATTAAGCAGCAAATAAGAGAGATGTGATTTACTTTGACAAACCACTTACCACACATCTTTAAGAACAAAATGTTACTGCCGATCTAAACTGACTCACTCTGGTACGAGCTTTACCCCCCCCCACCCATTTGTCTGTCTGTCTCTCTGTCTCTCCTCTGTCCCTCCAGCCGAGCGGGACATCAGCATTTACTGCGGGGTCCAAACCATCACCCTGAAGATCAATTTCTGCCCCGTGCTGTACTCGGGCTACACAGCTGCAGACCTGGCCCTGAACGGCCAGCATGGCGATGCTCAGTGCCGTGGCTTTGTCAACAACAACACGTTCCCCACCGCCGTCCTGTTCAGCATCAGCCTCAGCACTCTGGAGGCCTGCGGCAACAGCCTGGTGGTGAGGGACGACGTCCCTTTTATTGAATCAACAACCGATTTCATTGTTCTGTGAGATGTTTCCCCTGTTTGTGCAGGTCAGCACAGCTCACGGGGTCAACGCCTACGGGAACATGTCTCTGGTGCAAATTGGGAATATCTCAGGATACATCGACACCCCCGACCCGCCGACTGTAATCAGCTACCTGCCTGGTCTGCAGTACAAGTTCAGCTGCAGCTACCCGTTAGAGTACCTGGTCAATAACTCACAGCTGGCGTCGTAAGTTACTTTCCGTTGAAGGGGCAGTGTGATGTAAAAGCGACTTTTTTTTGTTGTCTTTTTTACATCATTATAGTGTTACTATAATGATGTAAACACACCTGGAGTGTTGCTTTGATTCTTTCATGCATGTTTGAGGAATTCTTGAATCATGGCAACCATTCGGATTTGTAAAACGCCTAAGGCGCCTTCCACGCTCAGCTCCTTCAAACTAGCTGCAGCAACTAGCAAGCACCTGGTGGAAGTGCACATCTGCTGATGAGTTCATTATAGGAACTATTCCTCAGTTTTTGTAAATGCTTACGAGAGGAATGCTGATGTGTCGGAAAGAGCAGGAGCTTCTTAAAGAGACAGAGGCCCGATTTCAAGGTGTTAAATTGTGAAGTCAGATTTCTTTTATGTCATGTTTGATAAATGCAGTATTTATTAAAAAAACAACTGAAAGTGACATAATTACTTGATTGTTCTATAAAATAGCACGATGTAGTTGACAAACACACAACACTGCCTCTTTTTAATGTCTATAAGATTGCCTGGCCTTTTTTTTTTTAACTGAATTTCTGAAGCTTTCATATTGGTGTATTTTTGTCTGTGGAGTTTTGAATCGTCTCATTTTTAAAAAGGCTCACATATTCATTCAGATACAAGTAAACAAATCCAACATCGAAACGCGGTCAATAATGAATCTTTTATATTTTTCCACAGCTCGTCTGCCGCCGTGTCAGTGAAGGACAGCAATGGCACATTTGTTAGTACACTCAACATGATCCTGTACAATGTGAGCACACAGCTTAATTAAATCATTCATTCAGTGGAAGTTTATTAACAATGTTCGAATGATGTCTTCATTCCCCTGTAATTGTTCTAAGAAAAGTAGACATTAAGGCCTCTCTCTCATGAAATGGATGTTAAAAGACGTAATTCTTTTCAACGATTCTGGTGAAAAATCAAAACAAGCAGAAAAAGGAAGTCACAGTATTTAGAAAAAAAGCAAAAAGAACTGAGTTTATTTTCACTTTGTCAATGTGAATACTCCACAAAAGAGCTGCAAGCATATTTATTAACTAGAAGCAAAACTGAAAATTTAGCGCAGTGGATTGTCATCTTCAATGAGAAAATGCTACAGTTGTTCAAAACGAGTGTGTCTGTAGCCAGATAAACCATGAATGTAGCCTAATTTGTTTCTGTCTGTTTAACTATTAAAGCTGATTCTTGAATTGTAAATATAAGCCAGTTTAGATAATATTTTGTTGAAAGAGACAGAATCCCACAGCATCATAGATCCTCCACCATTCTTAATAGTGATCATCCTGGGTTTTGTGCCAGACTCACATGGTGTGTTTGTTGCTGAAAAACTCAATGTTGGTCTCATCATAAAAGCCCACTGTGCCAGTTTAAATTCCCACTAGTGTTTTGTTAACGCTACATATTTACATTTGTGATGGTAGGGCAGAAAATACTTCCTCATTGCTTGAGTTTGACTGAGTTTTTATAGACTTGGGTCCAGTTATTTAAAACTTTTTACTGACTGTATGTATAGAATAGTCCAGAAAAATATCCAGGCCAACTTTACCCAGTTTATCAAATAGAAATATAAGACCAAATAGATGCATATCATAGCAAAACGATCCAGTTATACTGATAGCTCTGATTCAATGAGTATCTATTTTCTTGAAGTTCATTTTCTGACACACACAAAAGAAAATCAACACTTCTGCTATTTCCTGTCTTTCCAATTTTGAAGAGAGGCTTAGAAAAATAGGCTTTAGAGGAGCATCATATTCATAGCCAAAAAACATTGAAAGTGACAGATTACTAATTAAACGACAACTAAACTTTGCTTAACCTTTGAAAATACATCATAGGAACAATTAGGGGTTCCAATGAAATAGTTACCTTTCTTCTTTCTGAAGAAATGTAACCACAGAGCGTGATACTGCCACTACCATGTGTCACTGTGGTCATGAAGTCATTTTATTGGTGTGCAGTGCTCTTTCTAAGCCAAACGTACCATTTGGTTTTGTTCAACTGTGCCTTCATCTGTTCATGGGTTCTATTCCTGCAAGTTCTTGGTAGATTTTAATCAAGCATGCATGTTTTCTGGGAAACAAAACGTTTCTGTGTTGTAATAATCCCAGACATAAGTTAAAAATAAACAAACAAGAACAACAACCTAGTCTTGGTTTTTCAGCAGTTTTGAAAAAATGTAGCCGAATATTTTCTGCGGTTATCAATGTCTATTTTCAACTTGGTATATTGCTACGCGGCACAACAGTTTCTAATCTACTCTTACTTTATTTAATCTTACTACTTTATTTTAATTCTTCATTATCTCCATGTGAATCATGGCACATTATATTAAAGGAAGACAAAAGTTAGAAAATTATTTGTCTAAAACTTAACAGGGGTGTGTACACTTTTGAGAAACAGTATCTATCGAATCAGATTTCCAATATTTGACACAGCAGAAAGTTAGTTTTATTCATTTGATGCCGCTTTTCCCTTCTCCTGCAGGACTCTACGTACAGTCAGCCCCTGTCGATCCCAATGACCGGCCTTGCTCTGAAAACCAGAGTTTTTGCCGCTGTGAAAGCTACCAACTTAGACAAACGGTACAGAACGCGTCATTATTTTTCTCATTTCAGCTTCGTAGATCCTCATATTTTGAAGAAATACATCTCATTTCGCCCTTTGTTAACATAGCATCTTTCCTCCAAGGCTTCACTGATGATATTTTTGATTCTCGACACATTCCTTCCCATCATCATTTTTCTTCTCACGTCTTCCAGATGTAGTCATTTTTTCTGTGCTTAGGCTACTTTCATTAGGCCATTATGTTATTATTGGACCTGAAGGCGCCAGTCTGCGGCAAAGAAAGCCCAACCAGTGCTTTCCCATGTGCAGTTAGATCTCTGTCCCATCTCACACTGTTGTCCCCCCTTGCAGATGGAATATCTTGATGGACTACTGTTACACCACCCCCTCAGGGAATCCTAATGATGAACTCCGCTATGACCTTTTCTTCGGGTAATCTTGCTTTTTTTTTTTTTTTTTCTCCATTCAAGATGATGACTTGATAAACCCACAAAAGAGAGTCATTACCTTTTCATGCTCTCTGCTAGGCTTATCCTCATGAATGCTTCCACCCTGTGACAGCTTAAGCGCACACCCAGACATCCAGTCTGTCATTTTTCTTTAGTGCATGCATGTTTAAATATGCATGCATGCGTGCATGTGTGTGTGTGCGGCGGATGTACGCAGATGCTCCAAAGATCCGCAGACAACCGTTTTCGAGAACGGGAAGAGTCAGATGGGGCGTTTCTCCTTCGAGGTCTTCCGATTCGTGAAGCACAGACACCAGAAGATGTCCACCGTGTTTCTGCACTGTGTCACCAAGCTTTGCAGGGCAGACGACTGCATCATGCTCATCCCGGTATGGGTGGAAAATAATAAAACCAACAAAATAAATCTGAGACCGTGCGTGAGCATCGTCTGATCTTGGCGAGGAGTGAAATGCGACAATTGTTATTGACAGATTTGTGGGCGACGGCGCAGGAGGGATGGAGAGCAGAGCCTTGATTCCCGGCCAGTGGCGTCTGGGAACGCCGTTATCACGGCCGGTCCAATCATCACAAGGAGTGGTATGAACAATAAACTGATCCGTCTCGTTTGTTTTTTTTTACAAGTAGGCTGATCTTAAGAGTCCAAAGATGAAAAATAAGACATTTCTGCAAGTATTTCGACCCAAACAAACAAAAGCACTTAAGGGGCAAAAAGGGTTTAGTATATAATTATAGACTAACCTATTCAAGGAAGCACAATAGATCACCTTTAAAATGATAGAGATTTTAATGTTCACCTACATTTCCTTTTTGCAGATGAAACACCTGTCAACAACTCTCAACTTGGTAAGAATATTTTATCAACTCTGACAATTATTTTTAAATTTAAATAAATCATTAAAAAAAATATTATTGACGCATCATCAAGTGATTTGTTTCTGTTGTTTTTTTGTTTTTTTAAAATTTCCATCCACCAGCAATTGGCAACTCCTCCCAGCCATTGAACGCTTTGACCATCGCTCTGATCTCGGGTGTGGCCATACTGGGCGGAGTCAGTGTTGGCTTCCTGGTTCTGTCGCTCCGCCTCCTGCAAAAGTCCCGCCTTCCGACAGCTGCAGCCTCAGGTGTTTGGAATCCCAGCTTTAATTGAGTTTGACTGCATTTTTTGTTGTTGTTTTTCTAGTCTCTTCAGAGCATTGCGTACTTTGATACACTCATACCTACGTTTTACATACATATACCATGTTTTAGGTATTTATTGACTTCAATACCTCATTGTTTTTTTTGTTTCTTTTTTGGGTTTGTCAGTAGTTGACGACAATCTTAAATGTTAGGAAAGTAGAAAGGAACAACTTGGGTAGTTTTCGCAAATATTTCTCTGTTTTTTTTTAACTTTCCGGTCATTCAGTGGACAAATTGTTGCATTTTAAAAAGATAATATGTCTTAAAATTACCAATGAATATGATGCTGGACACTATATAAGCCAATGAGTGACTATGAAATGGATTCACACTTGATCATCTTCACATTTTGTCATGTTACATCTACGAACATCAATGTATTTTGTTGGTATTTAATTTGTTATAATATGCAACACTTGTCAGTTTTATAACTACATCTTAGAAGTAATTGCCTTGTATTTTGTACAATCCCAATAACATACATTCAGGTTTATGGTTATAACGTAACAAAATTTGAAAAAGTTGGAGAGATATGAACACTTTTTTCTTTTTGCCACACACCATAATCCAGTCAGTTCATAACGTTTTTTTGTATTATTATCAAGGTTAAAAGTGTATGTGTAAAACAAAGAATGTGCACATTTTTTGTTGTGTTTCAAAAATAAAAGTTTTATTCAACCTTTTGTACATGCTGGGAGGCATGTCATAAATGAAACAAGTTTTACATTTTGTATTAAAGACTGAAAATCTTCATATCATGGGAATAAGTTTAGGAGCTACGCATTTGTTACAAGTTAAAATACCTGGTGTTTCTTCATTTTTCTGACAGTGAGACCAGTAAACAGTTAAACATCGCAGTTCAACGTCAGTCTTGCTCATATTGCAGTCAGTTTAATATTTCTCAGAACATTGAATCTTTAGTTATCTAAGATGCAAAAATTTAGTGATCTATGTAAATGGCACGTATAATTTTTACAGTTCTCCTCAAATGTTCAGAACTCATCATAGGTAAGTTTAGTTTTATTTGACTGTCTGATGTCTAGAAACATCATATATTAACTATTACCACAAGGTTACAAAAAGATGCTGACCGCCAATGATGCTACGTCTGGAATACAGAACTTGGACCTCAATGCGTATCACAGCTTCCACCCCGAGAAATACGAGCCATCAAGTCTCCAGTATGAATTTGAGTCCATAAAAGTGAGGATTTATTTAATGATTTATGCGGTGAAGAACATGAGCTCAAAAGAAGCCGTTGCTTGAAGGCCCAACAAACCGGCAGCCTGCCCAGAGATTGAAAAGCCGGGATTGAAAGACTGTGCGATGATGAATGATTGCTCGGGATGAAAACTGTCACGTCTGAGGTTTTGCTGATGAGAGCTCAAACGGCAGCAGGACATTGGTAGGCCCATGATGGAGTGTGCGACGACAGGTTTAATAACGGAAAACGTAAAGGAAAAACCAACATGGGAGCAAGAGTAGAATTCAGCAAAACTGAGAAGTCCTAAAAACAGAGGAGTGTGATTACTAAAGCCGCTTCTCACTAAAAGTCTCACTCCAGCCGGTTAAAATCTGGCTCGGTTCTGGCCAATGCGTGTGCGTCTCTGTTGCAGTCTGTGCCTCACTACTGTAGACATGAATACGGACAATGGAAAGACCTTTTTTGATTTACCTTTGTTTTATTTTTAGCTGTTTTCTGGCTCTCAAACACGATCGTGGCCTTTTAAGATCGCGGTCGTTTCAACTCGTACGCTTCTCAGGGCGACCGACTACTCGCAAAGATTAGGAATTACGCCCACTCTTTATCTAACAGACGATTTACAATGTGATTTATTAAAAGATGAAGCAGGCGGAATAATGGAAGAATTAAATGTTGCAGCGGGAGAATCATTATTTCTTGCAGATAACTCTCCAGGAAAGGTGAGAGAGGAAAAATATTCCTTAGCTTTAAAGATAACCAAATCTGCTTAAGAAGTCAAAATCTGAATTATCATATCATGCCTTAAAGTTTACTCTTAAAAGGTAATTCTTCTTATATTTGAACACAACTTTGTCTAAAGTTGTGTTACATTTTCACTGATTTAGGGTTTCATGACAACCTCAGATGATTCACCGACCTCAGAGCATGATGCTGCCAATACCGTGGTTTGCTATGGGTTTAGTGTTCCTTCATTGATCTACAGTGTTTTGTTTTCTGACATATTGCTCGAGATGTTTTCATCGGACTACAACAACGTCTCCCATCAGGGTCCTTTCAGTTTATCCTGTCACCGTTTCCCTGGAGAGAAAATAATGAGGAAGTTGATTATTTCTTTTACATTCTGAGCGCACTGTAATCTTGTCATCAGCGACAGCAATTTAAAGCACGAAACATTGCTAGCTTGATTAATTAAACATCCTTTTTGATGCAACAATTTATGTGTGAGCAGCCCCGAGTGCCCTGACTGTTCCACTGACTCGTGAAAAAGAGTTTAATTCAGAACTTGTTGTGCATTTTGATGACAGCTCATCCCATTTTTGACAGGAAAGGCACAAGAATCAAAAGGATGACAGAAATTACACACAAAATGTGAAGCATTAAAGAAAAAGGCTATTAACAGTTTCAGTGCTTCTGGTCAGTTTTACATGTTTGCAGCACTGCAATCCTACTGGTATATTGATTCTTGACCGACTCTCACAATGATGCAACATCAAAAATTGTGATTAAGGCCTACAGATTACAGTTTGGAATAAAAACGGATCAAACACTGCCAAAGAAGAGTTTTTCCCCTTCCTGTTTTTGTGTTAGATAAAGTCACTGGTAATCCTCCAAAGATCTGCAGTCACAGGAAGATCAAAGTTTGTGGGTGAAAACATCAAAAATCTCAGCCTTTCATGTGTCATGCTGACCTCAGAA
>CAEGAD010012544.1:0-17066 GCA_903067055.1 Poeciliopsis paucimaculata
TATATATATGAAAATCGGCTCTGGTTTCTTTATGTGTTTATGTAACTGGTAACCAATGGAAACTGCAGGATGCTCCAGAGTTTGTTTCCTATGGTAACAGGAGGCTCGAAGGCTAAACAATGGACTTTGAAAAGAAGAGGAGGAAAAGAGAAATGAGTTTAATGCTTTTGTCTGCACCTCGAGCCACAAATAAAAAAAAAATAAAGAATTATACAAACGCACAGGAACACCAGCAGGTGTTAATCCACAATAGTTATTGTGTTTGGGTGTTTACACACAAGTGTCGCGCGTTTCCAACTTCAGTTGAGACAAATTGAGACAGGAAACGGCTCCATAGTGATATTTATCTGTGTCCGTGTGAACACCTGGCTCTAAACAATGCGTCGTGTTGGATAAACATCAACGCCGAAAGCCAACAGCTGAGCTGCACCTGAAGGCTTTCGGGATATGATGATGATTATGTAAGAAGTCGGCCAATTCAAAAACAACGAGCATGCGACGCAGTAATAAAACGTCACCAAACAGAATCGATCAAATGAGTCTTAAGGAACAACAAACTTTACTGATCACGAGTTCTTTTAATCCCAGTTTACATATAAACTGAATTAAAATAAGTGGGGAACAGAGGCGTCTACTGTGAGCAGCTCTTCTTGAAAGAAACACTCGTCCCGTGTTTCCATGCCTGCAGAGTTTTACCCCTTGCTTTGAGGAAAGTCAAAAAGACATTTATCTCAGTTTTAAGCTTCCTCCGTTCTGATGGTTTTCGTACTCAAACATGTGTAGCGCCACCTGTCTGTGTAAGTATGCTGGTGCTCAGTTTGAAGTTTCTACGTAGATTCAGGTCAAAATTATGCACTTTTCCAGGTTTAAATTAACACGGGTTTTCAACAAACAGACAGAAGGATGTACAAAGAGCACATACACAAGCCAAATTGAATAGATAGAAAAATGGGCAGATGGATGGACAAATGGATGGAGACACAGGTGGAGAAATGGAAAGAGGAACAAAAAGATGGGATAGAAATTTAATTAAAGACTCCTAGTTTAGAGGCGGAAGTGAAAACCACTGAGAAAATCGCATCTAAACAAGAAACTAATGAATTATTTTAATTTATCCTGACTCATACACATGCGAAATTAAACAGACGTAAAGTCGGCGTGGAGACAGTAAAAACCCACTCACACTGATTGCATGTGGATCGTGTCACCAACCATGTGGCTAAGAGGATTAAAACGATAGCTCCAAATAACAAAATGTACTTTCTTTGTTGTTTTAGACGTCCTGTCTGCGTGGCTGTCATGTCGGCATTTAAACCCTGCAGGGTCAGCATTCATCAAACTGTGTCCATGTGGAAGGAGGGGGAGGCTCCACCAAACCCACTTTTTTTTTTGTTTCTTTTTTAATTATTTATTGCCGTCTGAATCTGAATGAGCGCAGACGCCCAAATCCAAGGAAAATTAAGCCCTGCAATTTCATCCCATCACAGCTGTAGTTGTTGTTTATATGTGACCGGCACTGCAAAGCTTAGAGGTCAAAAGAAAAAGTTAGACAAGCATCAAGCAACAAAACAATATCCAGCATACGTTTAAAAAATAAAATAAATCTGCTGTATTGTTGGCATATGTGTACATAAAATAAGTATGGTCCAAATTGTTAAAGTTTCAAATATAAATTGCAATTTTTTTTGTTTGTTTTATTAAACTTTTTAATGTTTCTATAATAAAATGGCTCTTTTAATTTAAATTTTAGATTTTGATGTGTCTATAAAAACAGAACATTAATATTACAAAAGAAAAGAAAAAAATTACCAAGTGTAAAGAAATATATCACAAACAAAACAAACGGAATTTAATGTGGGATTTCGAATATAAATAAAAACAAAGCTTTTCCCACCTTTGTATCGCAGCTCTACAGTCCTCTTTGTCTTGGTCTCATCTACACAAACAGAACAGAATCAAACCGGTGAACCAAAGCAAAACATTAGCAATCAGTGATACGGAGCCACTTTCTATCCTAACTGAATTAACGGTCTGACTTTAGCAGAAACTGGAGAACCTTTTACTTTAAATCCCGTCCTGAACCGTTACATGCCTCTCATTACTGAAAAACTTACCGCCGATGACATCATGTAACCCACAATGAAGGGAAAGCAGCGGTAATTAACTGTAATAACAGCTCCGTGGACTCGTTTCCCACCGTGTTATGAAGTCGCGCGGAGCTTGCGCCTTTCCCCCCGGGCTAACTTTCAACACGACCGAAGCGGAAACTATGCGGCAACCGACGCCCGCCGCCCCGAAACCAGCCACACAAACGCGGCCTACACCTCCGTTCAAACCTCCACAGGTTAGTGAAAGTTATGCGGAAAATCCTCAGTGTCTGCTGAAGCTTTGTTAACCTACTTTGTCAGGGATCCGAAGGCCGTTAGCAGCAGCAGCAGCGGCGGCAGATACTGGCTGCGTTCCATTGAGTGACGTAGCTGACGACAGCAGCGTTTCAAAATAAAAGCACACAGTTAGACGACACGTTATCGCGATATACAGCATTTTACACGATGTTACAATGTGATAAAATATATGACTGAATGTAATACGATGCATTATAGGTTAAAATGTGATAATTACCTAAGTCTAATTTTAAAAAAATAGGACTTGGGCAATTGTGCTATTAGACTAAGGACATATGATATAACATGATAGACAAATTTATTAAGTGATTTATGACAGAATGCTAAATTATACATTAGGTTACAATAGGATATGATGCGATATCATCTGTCAACTTATGAAATTATATGACAGAATAGATTCAATTACAACATGAAACAACAATTATCCATAAAGTTACTAAATGAGATGACATGATTTGACTTAATGCAGCATCACAGAGTAGCTTACAATATTATTATAATTTGGAATGCAGCTTGATACATTAACATAAATAAAATATAATGCTATGCAACATTGGATAGGTTAGAAAAGTATAAAAGGTAGACACTAGGCAATTTGAGAGAATTTAATATTGTAATATAGAGTAAAATGACTTTACATTAATGCATTTACGTCTGAGCTCATTATTTGTTTCTCTAACTTCAAACAACTTCTGAATACTGTTTGGAAGGACATAAGATGATTCGTACATGGCCAGCATAGTATTAAGAACTAATAGATTGTGGAATATAAAATCTACAATCTCTTTCATTGCATATAAATTGTTTTCATCTCCCTACACTTTTACACTGAGTGATTTGAGAGATCAGATTACACTATATGTATTATTTTTAGTATTTACTCAAAACTATTTACATCTACAATTCAACCAGCTCAATGAAACACAATTCAACCAGCTCAATGAAACACAATTTAAACAAAGAGCGATTTGCTGTGGTGATAGACTAATATTAGCATGTTTCCTTTGATATGACTTGTTGATGATCAGGTTACGACAGATATATTTTATTTGTATTTTCTTTTTTTGGGTCTTGTGGCTGCAAAAGCATCCTCACTTCACTACTGTGTTTACAGTTTGAGGTGTTTTCTCTAAACACGGTGCTAGGCACTAAATGCCATCTTACCAAAACACATTGTTCCAAAAGTTGAGGTTCATTAAGGCACAATTCTGCACACCTAAGTTGTGCTGCCATATTTTTCATAGATCATCCTCCGCGTGATTCTTCCAAAAACGTGTCCATCTTGTCTTGCAATCAGCTTTATGTATTTGATTTGCTGAGACCCACAGAGTCTGACACTGAGTTTATTTTAGAGAATTGCACAGTCTGGATTTGCTGGATCGAATTGGTCACATCTGTGGATCATTAAAGTGCCTTTGATAAGCAGCGTGTGGTTTATGTTTTCCCTCCTAAATTCTGCAGAAGCAGCTAGGGTGTACTTAGTTTTCCACACGGCTCATTTTGTGGGTGAAAAGTCTTCATTGAATCCCCCTGTGGGTTTTATATTCAGGGTTTAGTGAAGAAGACTCCCATAATCCGTAATTGTACAATAAATCACGATTTGGAAACAGTTGCGACACAGAAAAGTTGGTCCTAATTTACTTTCTACCCCCACCTCACACACTGAATTTCACACGAAGGTCAAGAGAGGCTTTACAATTTTGCGCATGATCAGATTTGGGTCAACTGTCTCTTACCCTCTACTACTCCCGCCCCATTTCCTCTTCTTCTTCCTCCTCCTCTTCCTCTTCCCACACCACCCAACATGAACATGAACTACTTTATCCCAGTAACCTCTTTCAATGGCATCATTTATTGGTGTATATGTTGAGATATTTCCATCAAAGAAAAGACAAACAACAATGGCTTACCCTGGGATCTCCCTTCTTCCTCTTGCTCCTCTGCTGTTTGTCCTTATATGTCCAACCAGGAAGAGGCGGTTTACCCAGATCTGTGTTATTGTCAACCTTTTGGCACCGACTTGGACTTTTGAAGTCACAGCATGGCCTCAGCCCATATGTTATCAGATGGATAAAAGTTCTTTCCAGGCAAACCAGGAAACCACAGAATGGCGGGAAGCCTTACATGTAAAATACAGACAGGTGGTACAGCCTCTTCATTTGGATTTTAAATAACACAATCTCTTCATTTTATCACAAACAAGACCAGTCGGCCGCCAAAGGGCACTCACAGATGGGCTTAGATGCAGGAAGTCACAGAGAGTGTTGCCCGGTTCTGCCAACGGCGTAGACTCAACGGCTTCCGGCCATTGGTGAACCCGTTTAGTAATGTTCTCACTTTTCCTCAACCGCCCCCCTCATCCGTTCTTCTCACAATGCCTGGAAGTAGCAGAGACCTACATCTCCCACTCTGTTTTCTTAATCGTTGTTTTCCTTTATGGTTTCTTCCTCTGTTTTTTTTTGGGTTTTTTTTGCGCTTTAACAAAGCTCACAATTGATGAAACCTTCCATCCAAACACATTAAAGCACAAGGACACTCTCGTCTTACTCTACATCCCATGCAAACAATATGCTTCCGATTCTCATTTTCAAAGCAGCAGAATTCATGTTGGGCAATGTTTAATTAAAACTTTGAAGTCTCAAAATTAGTGTTAGATTTACCTGCTGAGATTAAATTTCTTTGAAGTTATTTTTTTGTCAAAGTATGAAAACAAATGTCAGTATTTACTGTATTAGGTGTAGCATGCATATGTATTCAGCTCCCTTAATCTGATAACCCCAAATATCAGTGCAACCAATTGCACTTTGTGCAATTTAAGTATAAATGCAACTGTTCTGTAAAGGTCTGAAAGGTTAGGTTGGTTTGAGAGCATTAAAAAAAAAAGCATCATTCAAACAATGGAACAAAGCAGACAGAGTACAGATAAAGTTATGGAAAGTTTCAAGCATTATTATGCATAATTATGTATCAGAATGACCCAGTTAAAGACCATATCCAATTAACAATCTACATCAGAACTGAAAATTGATGTCTGCAGATATTTTTATCCGATTTGACTGCACTTGAGCTACTTTACAAAGAAAAATGACCCCAAAAAATTAAGGCTTGCAGATGTAAATACAATTAAAGAAGGTTCCACAAAGAAGAGAAGGGCTAAATACAAATCTACTACACATTTTTCAGATTTCTGTTTGTATAAAATACTGGACATTATTAATAATTTTTCTTCCAGTTTGTATTCAATGCAATCTGGACCTAACAACCTACAAAATTTAAGGTTGTGGTTGTGACTTAACTGGATGTGGAAAAGTTAAAGCGGTAAAAAATATCTTTGTCTGTGACATATAATCTGTTTAATTTTGGTTAAATTACCCTCACTATAGATTCTGTACGATCAACATTTACCTTTGATTATATTTTTCCTCCTTGTCACTTGTTCAACACATTTAAAGGAAACATTTTAGTTCAAAGTTCACTTTTTCTGCGAATCTATTAGGCGCTCAGAGAGTGGTACCTGACTGATACGATGCTGAGTTACCTTTCCGCTTGTTTTTCAGCTATTCGTGACCTCTTGGCCTTTGTCCCCTCGCTCCATGACTACCTGCCCTCTCCATCAGTGTCTCCCTCTTGCTTTATGTCACTGACGGATGTCCTGCACCGGCGTTTTCATCCCTGTCTCTGTGCAGTCTCGCAGGATATATTCAGAGCTCTGTGTGTAGGCGTGTGTGTGTGTGTGTTGGGGGAGTTCCTGCACATCTGTCGGTTGCATTTCTCTGACTTTGGGTGGGGGAAAGGTTGTTTTTCAGCACTTGTAGGAGAACGTGTCTCCCATCTAGAAAGATCAAGTTTGTCCTGCTTCCTTCCTTTTCTGGTCCTCATAAACACTTCTCCTCCCGGGCAGCAGGCCAGAGGCTTCCGCTCAGCGTCCGGAGTGGTTATTACCTCCGCAAGAGAAACAACATGATCAATACCGCTTGTTGTTTTTCCCCAATTAAAACACAATTTCTTAAATATGTAATCAAGTCTGAGTGAAAATACACATTGTAATTTAAGGTTAGCTAAATGCTAACGTGATCAACTTTTAATTGCATTACTCAGATCTGAGTGTTGATCACTATTCTCTTAGTTAAGTCCAACTAAATTTACTCAAAATGAGCAAAATCAGCTGCTCTTCAGACCTTTTTACCGTACAGGTTCAATAGGAGTGGTTGTGCGTTAAAAGATCTGATGACCTCGCATCAATCGAGGATAAAATCTCAATGATTAAAGAATAGCTTGTTTATCAAACAATAAGATGGAGTTCCAGCTTCCTCTCCTGCAGTTTCCTCTCTCTTGGACGGGACTGAAGTGTCGGAAAGCGTTGGTGGGGAATGTTCCCCAGTTCTACCCCTGGACAGCCAGGCACGTACTGCTTCTCCCCAAGGGGTTCCAGTATATATTTTTTCAGCGTGGCACAAAAACACCCCTAGCTTTCCTGCCATTACTCCTCACCGAGCCATGGGGGTTTAGAAAAACTAATAGGCCACTAAAAATACTCAGGGGCCCGGAGCCTGCAGCCATCGTTCCCCCCCCTGCCTCTCTTCCACAGTGCGCGTGGGCTATTGAGGAAATAGGAAACAAGGGACTCTGGTTGTAAGGGAGTTTCCTGCAAGACGTTATAAAGGGCTGTGCCTGCAGTTGAGCCGGTGTCACAGTGTTGGTGTGAAGGTGAAGGCCAGCTCCTCGTCTCTCTGACTGCTGACTGAACACAGACTCAGGGGGGGTCTGAAGGCAAAGCGGCGCACAGTGTTTCTCGTCCCTGCTGGTCGGGGTAAGTCCTGAGACCACTTCTGTTTCATTTCTTTCCTATTTTGACTGTCTGATTGTTGTCTGGTTGCAAAGGATTCTATTGTTTTGAGTGTTTTAACTGAAGGGATACAACAATCAGTCAGCTCAGGGACTAAAAATAACCAATTTGTCTATTTGATAGGCAAATGAAAAATACCCTTAGCTTTTATCATCTATTCATTAAATTTATGAAAACAAAGAATTTTCATCTGCTAAGCGAAGTGCACCGTCCAATAGCATGTATACTTAATTGAGTTTGATTAAAGGCAGATGAAAGTGAAGGACATCCACTCTGCACAGGGATAATCTTGTAATTACACGTAGTTCTTATTTTCAGGTGTTGTATTAACTGTAAATACAACTAAGTAAAACCAGGCCTGGAAATCATTCATATTGTATTTCCACAAAAACTGGAAATAAAGCACAAAAACTCAGCAGCACAACAGGAGTTTCAGAGACATCAGGCAAATGTTTAATATTTACTGGAAGCAAAACAGGGGGTCTGATCACCTGGTTGCAGATATCAGTGAGAGGGTGACTTTAATACAAAAGAAAACAAATTAATTAAGTAAAACAAAATTAATTGAATGTGACTAAAAGAAAGAAGACAAAAGTAAATTATAAAAGTGAGAAAGTGACTTCAAACCATTCAACTCATGACAGAAATTCCTCAATTGTTTGTTCAATCCAATGCGTCTACGTCTATGAGAGAACATGCAGAACATTTTATTTCTCTTTTATATACTATAGACATTGGAAAAGAAGTACCTTCAGCTTTTTCCTTAAATATTCTCAGAACCTAAAATCATATGGACATAAAGACAAAATGTTGTGTTTTTGTTTGTTGTCATGCAGGTACGAGTAGGGAGCTGGTCTCACCTAACGGATGTGTCTGGGACACTCCAGTTTATTTATTATATCCGTTAAAACCAGGTATGTCCTTCTGAAGCTCCACGCGTCCAAACAGGCGCCGTTCCAGGACACTCACAACGCTTTTCTGTTTTTCCACAGATCCAGGCGAGCCCGATGGAAGTGTTGGGGGTCTACAGGGCGGACAGAGGGCAGACCATGCGCGCTGAGGGATACGTGAAGGAGTTCACTCGCCACTCCGACGACGTGCTGCTGAACCTGAACGAGCTCAGGCACAGGGGCATCCTGACTGACACCACCCTGGTGGTCGGCAGCGTCCAGCTGCAGGCGCACTGCGCCGTGCTTGTGGCCTGCAGGTTAGTGCGAAGGTCAAGATGCTGCATGAAGCACCGTCTTTGCTCTAGGAGGCAATGAGGCAGGGGCGTGGCCGTCCCCACCAGAGCTGCCAGTCAATTTGTTCATATTGTACATAGATTCACGTTTTGCCCACTCCATATTAGTAGATGACAGAAACGCTCCTTTTATTGTTTTACAAGCTCCATTAATAATTTTTCTTGTTGATTGTTTTCAAGTTTATTTTTTTTAGCAAAGTAGCTAATTATTGTCCCATTGGGAGGTTGATGTATGTGATTTTAGTAATAATAAGGAAAAGCAGCCTCAGAGTACTGCACAAAAAACTCCTCATAAAGAAAAAAGGGGGGAATTAAACAGCAGGTTGCAATTTGTAATCAATTGTGGTGCAATAATTTTGACTTTAAGCTGATAAGTAATTTGAATAGCTTTAGTATTAGAGCTACGACAAAAAAATAAAAAAATAAAATTATGAGAACAAAGTCATGGAATTACCAGAATGAAGCTTTAATAATATGTGAATAAAGTCAAAATAAAGTGGTAATATTACATCTTTTTTTGTTTTGGGTAAATAAATGTATTTGGCCCACTGTCTAAGACTGCGGCGCATTTTGGTGAAATTGTGATTTTTAATCTCATTTAAATCCTCCTCGCTGTGTCTGTGCAGCGGGTTTTTCTACTCCCTATATTCCCACCGGGTGATGCTCCAGGGCCGTGGTGGCGGCAGCAGGGAGCCGCTCAGGACCGTGTCTCTCCCCAGCAGCCTGGACCCGTCCTGCGTCTCCCTGCTGCTTGACTTCATGTACACCTCCCGCCTGCCCCTGACACCGAGCATCGTCTCCGGCGTGCTGGCTGCGGCCGCCTATCTGCAGATGGACCATGTGGCGGACACATGCAGGGACTTCATGCGGCTGCACTGGTGAGGGCCTGCAAATTTGCTGCCTCTGCCAGATATTCTTAATGGGGCAGATTCGTGTGTAATCAACTTTTTTAAACTTTACACAATGTTATTCCGTAATCCAAAACATGCAAGGACTGTTGTTTTGATGCTTTCGTGCGTGTTTGAGAAATTATTTAATCTCCCACAGCAACCATTCAGCTGTGCAAAACGGCTAGGCGGAGCTCCAGTTTCCTCTGAGCTGCAGTTTCCAAACTTCTGAGCTTCCGCCACACACAGCGACTCCCCCAGCTCCTTCAGACTAGCCAGCAGCATTTAGCAGACACCTGGTGGAACTATGCATCTGCTGAGCTCATTATTTTAGCTACTTCTCAAAGCAACGCTGGTAAAAACATTGTTAAAGGGTTAATAGAGGAGCAACGTTGTTACGACTTCCTCAAGACAGAGATTCAGAAAAAACAGGAGTTGTTAAAAAGACAGAGGCCCAATTTCAAGGTGCTAAATCAGGAACCAACATTTATTTTAAGTCATATTTGATATTTTTAGCATATTACAGCTATAAAATGGTGCTATGTGCTTGAAAAACACATAGCACATAAACATATGGGCATTTAAACATATGCCCATATGTTTAAAGGGGCATAAACATATGCCCCTTTAAGCATATGTTGTGAATCTGCTTCATGTTTTTGACGTTTCTTTTCCAGCACAGAGAATGTGAGTGCTAGACACCCGCGGATGGAGCTGGACTCCAGTGTCTCTGTAGCCTCTGCTTCCCCTAAAGGGGGGGAACTGCCCGGTCCCGGACCCCAGCAGTCCCTCCCAGCAGCTGCAGACAGAAGGTTAGTCTTCAAATGACAAAAACGGATTACTCAGAAAATGGAGGAAATTGTTATTTTTGTTCCATTTGCACATTGCCAGAAGTACAGCTGCCGCTGCAGCTTGTGTGCCTTTGTCTGTCGGCAGGTTGGACTCATTACAGAACTTCCTTTGTTTTTCCTGCAGGTTCCCTGTTGTTGCAGAAAGCTTTCTCAAGCCAGGGGTTTTCCCGCCCTGCCAGCCTGGGTCAGACGAGGTGAAAGAACATCCTGACTCACCCGTCCTGAACGCCCGGACTTTATCCCCAAACAGCCCAGACCGCTCCAGCTGCCATCCAAACTCTCCTGCCGAGTCAAGCACTTGCAGCAAAAACCCAGAGGTACGGTCCTTCTCTGTTATTAAAAAGAAAACTGAAAGAAATATGACTAATTTTACAATTTCTTAGACTGAAAGCAAAGCCGCACCAGACCCAAAGGCCTGCAACTGGAAGAAGTACAAGTACATTATCCTGAACCCTCTCTGCACTGCTGCTGCTGCTGCTGCTGCTGCTGCTGCGGTGAAAGTAGAGGAGTCAGAGGAGGTTCAGTGTCAGGATTTGGCTCTCAAAGCTCCAACAGAGGCGTGGTCTGGAGAAGTGCCTGGTCAGATTGATAGGTAAACCTGACAAATGCCAGAAAAATGACAATAAAGAAAGAAAAAATAAGAGATTATGGTAAATACATTGAATTTCCCTATCAGACAGGGGCAGGCCTCCTGCTACGAGGGTTCTGGCCGAGCCCCTCCCCTCGGGCCGCCTCCCTCTCTGGATCTCCCAAAAGGGACTGCCTCCCACAAGAAGGAGCCAGGTAGGCCCAAACAAACAGGTATTTAAGAAAAGACGATGATCTGGTGTCTAAAGGAGTTTTTCTTTTCCTATTTGCTCTTCCAGGCTCACCTGGCACCATTATCCCTAAACTTCTTCCATCTGATCCGGAAGCTGCCCAACTCGGCGAACCTCCAATCAAATGCGAGAGTCGCTACCTGCCCTTTGCTTACTCTGGCTCTCTTCAGGGAACCAAATCTGTGTGCTCAGGTGAAACTTTCAACATATATTTCTGTTTCTTTTTATTGCGGATATTTTTTTATTTTTTTTTTTTCGGTTGAGAAAAAACAAATGTGTAACAGGAGTGAATTTTGTTTTGGCAGGAGACAAGCCATACCGCTGTAACGTGTGCGGAGCTCAGTTTAACCGACCAGCCAACCTGAAAACTCACACCCGCATACACTCGGGAGAGAAACCATATCGCTGCGACACCTGTGGAGCTCGATTTGTTCAGGTCAGGAAAAAACGGTGCACTAAAACAACTGATAAACCTCTCATTGTAACAGGAGTTAACCATGATGGGTCAACACTGACTTCTAATCTGCTTTCTTATAAATATCTTAATATTTCAGATGAGCTTTGAAAAGTTACACTTGTTCTTAAAAGCCTACAGACTTAAACACCCAGTTTAACCATGGGTTAAACTGGGTGTTTAAGTTGTGGCAGCACTAACACATATGAGTTTTAACTTCCAAAAAATATCAACACAGCATTGCAATGCTTAGAATGAATTTACTTACAGAAAAATATAGCCTCATGCCAAAACTTGTTCCATGCAACAGCCATCCATCTGGTTTCCCTTACTGCAACCCCTGGTAAAGATGCACAAAAGCCTCTTTTTTTCTTGTCTTGCATCAGTTTCATAACATCAAATTGAAAATCCAATCTAATCTTTTAATCTGAGCATATTTACTCACTTGGAACATAATTCCCCTTGAACAGATTTCAAGAAATCTGTGTTCAAGAGTTTTCAATTAGTAGTTCACGACTTTTTAAAAAAATTTTATGGGGTTTTTCAATAGGATGGGACACAGGGGCCCATTTCTCTTAGCCAGTCTTCAGAATCTTCAAAAACAAGAGAACATGCAATTCAAGTGAGGAACGAGTGTTGATTTTCATTAGACAGGAAAAAGCTGCAAGAAAACAACTACTGATTCTCCACTTTAAGAATCTGCATATATCTTTTTATTAGTTAAGTATTTAAAAATTACATTGATGTCTTTTTTAGCTTTTTGTTTAAAGAAACAAGTGTGTGAAATGTGACAGCTAAAAAAAATGTTTTCTTGGACTGTGTCACATCTCAACCTTTCCTTTGCTCTGTCCTGGTCTTAGGTTGCCCACCTCCGGGCCCACGTCCTGATCCACACTGGTGAGAAACCCTACCCCTGTCACACCTGTGGAACCCGCTTCCGCCACCTGCAGACGCTCAAGAGCCACCTGCGCATCCACACTGGAGAGAAACCTTACTCCGTATGTTACAGAAACAACTTACAAACCCTCCCACCTGCACAATAATAAATCCAGCCAACCTGGATTAATAAACCCTGTTCGATCTTTAATCTGTGGGGCGCTTGCATTTTTGCTTTGCAGTGTGAGAAGTGCGACCTTCACTTCCGACACAAGAGCCAGCTGCGTCTGCACCTACGGCAGAAACACGGAGCCATCACCAACACCAAGATCCGCTACAAGGTGCTGACCGAGCCCTTCCAGCCTCTTCTGCAGGCCTGCTGAGGAGCGCTGATCGCTACATACCGGATCACATCGGTTGTAACTAAATCTGTCAGAAAATGACTCATCTGATTCTGAATTGACTTACGAAGAACTGAAAGTTAGATCTTGGCGTTAAAATTACTGCAAACGTTATTTTCATCTTTATCAAACAACGTCTGGACCATATATGAATGTGCGCGAATGTTGACAAAGGAAGAGGGAATGAAAAGGACTGAAGTAAAGTGTTGATGAAGGATTGTGAGGAGATGTGAAGATAGGAAGAGAGAAAGAGTGTTGATAAAATTTTGTAGAAAGATATTGGATGTGGCTAGAATGAAGAAAAGAAACACATGTGCTTCTCGTTTGAATGTAGAGAAGCACGTCATGAGTTGTTTTCATAAATACGTATTTAACCTGACGGCCTGGGGCCTCTATATTGTTTTTTAAGCATCTATAAGAAGTAATTTATGATCTTGGAGTACAAACCAAACTAAAGGGATTAGTTCTCTTGTACTGAATAAAGACTAGAATAAACTTAAACGATGGCATTTAAATGAAATGTTTTGAAGCCATTTAAATTTGTAAGAGTTCATTTGCAGGACAAATTTGAAATAAAATAATTTTTCTATCATTTCAAAGTCTTTTGTGATTTTGTTTACTTTCCATACTTCAAAGGGTTTTTTTTCTCCTGTTTCTCACTTTATAAACCAGACCTCGTCTTAGAAGGTTGCATAGTGTCGCAGTTCAGCGCTGTTGCCGCTTAGAGCAACAAGGTTCTAGGTTTGGCTGGCGATCTTTTTGCGTGAGGCAACCGTGTTCTTTCTTTATATGTAGCTTTTCTCTGGGTACTCCGACTTCCTCTCACATTTAACAAAAAGGATTGTTAGGTTAAGCGGCCTCTCTAAATTGATCTTATGCATGTGTGTGTGTGTGTTTGTCAGTAGTTTGTCAGTGTGTTTTTGTGTTGTCTTGTGATCAATAATGGGTGATTTTTATCCTAATCCAAATCCATTCCACCAATTTTTTTAGGCCGTGTTCTGTGTTTTTCTCGCGCTGGAAACAATGAAGCAGAGGGCACCTGTTTCCTCCAGAGTCCGTGCTCTTCTCAGCTACGCGCGAGACTCAAACACGTGCGGGGGCTTCCTGAAGGTGATGGGGTGTCTGTGAACTCTCCCACCCTCTGTCATCCCCGCTTCCTGCTCCCTGATGAGCCATGGCTCGCCAGGCCTTATTGTCTGAGCTCTGTGGACAAATACTGGAAGTTTGACGGGACTTTCCAGGCTTCATTTATACTCCTACCTTGTTTTCTTTACCTAATATTATCATTTAAAGTGAAATTCACTCCTAAGTCAACTTTATTTTGCTTATAAACTGTCTAAATAGGTTATTTAGGGTTCTGTCTTTGGCTCGGTCAAACGATTCTTAGACAATTGAATTTTTCTATTGGAATCCCAAACAAAGAACTGCTGACATTGCAACCACAGTCCAGTGGACTTTGGAGATGGAGGACTGTCTGTAGGAGACACGTGAACAATATGGATATTTATTCAACATTGTGTACAAGGAATATCAACAGAAATGACAAGGAGAAAAGCTGGAGCAAAATTGCTGAGGCAAAACATTATTTTGTGCCAGTATGGACGGTAAGCTGTGAGTTTAGTGATATTTTCACAGTTGCGGTCTTGACTGGTCTTGAAATAAAATCCAGAGTCCTCAGCATCCGAGACCGAGACCGGTCTAGGGTACTACAATACCGCTGGACACCACACGATACGATACAACCGGTTATACTTAAGATTTTTTATCGTCTCCTGTGTGGTTTCAGGTTTTGAAAGTTGGCCAACAATTTTGTGTAATCTCGATTACGTGCAAAGCGGTGATCATTTTTTGTGTCTTGATTTGACTTTTAGTTCCAGCTAACAGATCAGCTTTTTTTTTTTTTTTTTTTTTTTTAAAGTTAATTTATTGAGCAATTTATTTAATTTTCGCTATTTGCTTTTATTTTATTTTTATTTATTTTTGGTGCAAATGTTCATTTTACTTATTGTCCATACACACTGTAAATCAATTGCTGTACGATTCTTTCTGAATGTGATTAAAGCTTGATTGTAATTGAACAGAGTTTCTCAAGTCATTTCGTATTTCAAGACCTTGAGGTTGCTTCCCTCTAGTGTCAATCATGGAAACAAAAGCAAAAGCAAAAACTAAAGAAAATCTAAACGGACCGTTCGCTTTCTGGACAATCCAATTGCTGTATTAGGAGGCTGTTATGAGAAAAAAAAAAAAAAAAAAAAAAAAAATCCAACATTTTAAACAACTACACATCTTTATCATACTTAATTTAATTTAGAATCAACAGAAGATGTAGAACACTTGCATTTCTCGCGGATGTAGTTAAATCCCTGATGGATGCGGTGAGCTGCGGTGCTGGTTCTCTGCGCAGACTCAGCCGTAACGAACCCAGTTAATGTTTTCACTTTACTGCTCTGAACCGGGACACTGTGGACCATGCGGTGCCATGGAGCGGACCCACACACACGCACCGGGTGAGTAATTGAGTCGAGTTACAGACATCTCGGATAAGTTTTTATTGCTGGCGGTTAGCGGCCGGTGTCCCAACTGTCCACTCCGGCCGGGTCACGTGACACGAAGCTATTAACCTCGCTCTAAAAGTGCCGAGGTTATAACGGTTTTAACGGTGAAAAGCGTCAAAATTGCTTTTGACTCTTTCCACTAATGCTTTTGTTTAATCTGTTAAACTGTGTTAACTGTACACGCCTCAGGCTATGTGTTTTGTTTTTATAACTAGTGGCAACAGCACAGCAGCAGGGGTCGCGTGTTGTTACGTCATGCCCATTGAGAGGTGAGTATGGCAGGACGTTTTAGGATACAATCAAACTATAAGTTTATGTTTACGTGTAGATCTTAGCTGTAGCAAAGAAGTCCCTCTAAAGAAATGTTGAGAATGTTTGAGAAAGTAGTTACAAAATAGTTTAACTGCAATAGATAGACATCTTGGCATCTTCATTTAGTAAATCCAGGAAAATGTAGCTTTCTGATGATTGGCTTTATTTATTAGTTGTCATGTAATTTTTTTTTTTTTTTTTTTTACAGAGTGATGGGTAATTAGACATTTTCAGGTGGAAGTGGACTGGTGACACTGCAATAGCTTATTGCTTGTGTACACCAGTTCACCATCAGTAATCAATAACCGACATGTGAGGAGCTTCTCCTAGTGCCCTCTGACCTACATCAGGTCAATGAAGGCCAACTTGTTAAGAAGCTTAGTACTCCACACCAGGAGAGTTTATTGCCCCATTGAAGGTTAATCATTACCACTTTGACAACCGCAACAAAGATCTGTGACTTTTTCTGCAGTTTGCTTTTCCAGCGCCTGACAGGTCCACTTTTAACAGCCCTCTTTTATTTATTTTATATTTATATGTATTTATGCGTTTATAGATAACATGACCGACAGAAAGCTGAAATCACAGAGCCAGGGGGATGGAGCAGAAGGCCCAGACGGCGGCTGGGGCTGGGTGCTGGTCGTGGCGATGTTCGTCAGCACCAGCCTTGTGTTTGGACTGATGCGCAGTTTGGGGATCTTCTTTGTGGAGTTTGTCCAGTACTTTGAGGAGAGTGCTCAGGCCATCTCCTGGATCTCATCCCTCGGCTTGGCAGCGCAGCAGTTTTTCAGTGAGTCTAATGTTGAACCCTACCTTACTATCTTTAAATAATTAAAGAATACTGTAATAATCTCTGTCAGAAGACACTCAATTTCCTCAAAATACTAAGAAAAACCCTAGAATATGTAGTTATTTTATCTATCACACAGTGCCTTACTACTTGGTAAATTAGTAATGTATCTATTTTGCAAAAAGTATAGTTCTAGAATAAATATGTATCAGAAATGTAAAATCAAGTTATGTTTCTTGAATGAATTGCTTGAGAACAGCTGTGCAGCAATAAAGCCTGGGTGTATTAAACCACAGTTATGGGTTATTAGGCCTGTCACGATACCAAATTTTCCCGAGCGATTAATTGTCTCAGAAATTATTGCGATAAACGATAATATTGTTTGAAGACCTTTTTACACTGATTTAATGGAAATGATGTAAAAATGCATGCTAAAGATAGATACACTTTATTTTCAAAAGAACACTGGAACTGATAAAACAACCAAAAACAAAAATAAAATGGATTCTCAGTCTCTATCAACAAAAAATGTACTTGGATAAAAACTGAACAACATAAAGCCAAAGTGGAAATAAATACTGCATTCAACCAAAAGAGTGCAGATTATGAAGTCTGTACACCATAT
>CAEGAD010012549.1:0-22589 GCA_903067055.1 Poeciliopsis paucimaculata
CGTGTTGTTGCTGTATTGTTGCCTTATTGTTGCCGTGTTGTTGCCGTATTGTTGCCTTATTGTTGCCGTGTTGTTGCCGTGTTGTTGCTGTATTGTTGCCGTGTTGTTGCTGTATTGTTGCCGTGTTGTTGCCGTACTGTTGCCTTATTGTTGCTGTGTTGTTGCCGTGTTGTTGCCGTATTGTCGCCTTATTGTTGCCGTGTTGTTGCCGTGTTGTTGCTGTATTCTTGCCGTGTTGTTGCTGTATTGTTGCCTTATTGTTGCCGTGTTGTTGCCGTATTGTTGCCTTATTGTTGCCGTGTTGTTGCTGTGTTGTTGCTGTATTGTTGCCGTGTTGTTGCTGTATTGTTGCCGTGTTGTTGCCGTGTTGTTGCCGTATTGTTGCCGTATTGTTGCCTTATTGTTGCCTTATTGTTGCCGTGTTGTTGCCGTATTGTTGCCTTATTGTTGCTGTGTTGTTGCCGTATTGTTGCCTTATTGTTGCCGTGTTGTTGCTGTGTTGTTGCTGTATTGTTGCTGTATTGTTGCCGTATTGTTGCCTTATTGTTGCCTTATTGTTGCCGTGTTGTTGCCGTATTGTTGCCTTATTGTATCCGTGTGTTGCTGTCTCTCCACTGCAGCATTAGTGATGCTGCAGAGCGGTTTATCATTATTTATAGCGGCCGCCTCTCCGTTGCTCTGCCCCCCGTTGCCTCCACCACATCGAGCAACCCTCGCTCTCAGACGAATTAAATATCAATCAGGATTGCTTGTGTTTTATTAGCGATGCATCGGGGCGTAAATGTGACACAAACCCGACATGGGGCGGAGGAGGAAAATTGCCGGCAACACCTGTTAGCGGTGCGGCGCCTCTAATTGTACTGGAAGAAATGGGTTTGCGGCGCCTCGTAGTTTGGGCCGTTTCTTCTTCTCTGCTTTCTAATTGACATGATTCACTCCTCGCTCTGCAGCCTAAATGGCGTCTATCCATCCCGGTTGCAGATGAGGTCAATTACCTCCGTACCACGCTAATCCGCCACTGCGTATTAAGGGGATTTATCGGCCTGAGGAGGAAAACGCTCCTTTATGTCCCACTTTATGCAGGTCTTCTGCGGGGGTCTGGACCCGGCCGGCGCGGGCCGAGCCGAGTGTTTCCAATCAGCCCGGGAACCCCGCCACCGCGCCACAGACAGACCGGTCCGCTCCGTCACACATTCCAGATGTCTGCAGCTCTGATAATGAGAAACTTTTTCCAGACTTTATCCTGCACAGCTGAGGTGACCTTTAATACGCGTCTTAAATCATGTGAGTCGCTTTGCCTCACCTGGGAAAACGGCAATCATTAACTCGACTTCATCAATCCATGCTGCAAATCTCAGCTGCTCAAAAAGGCTGAATTGGGTTTAATGTGGTTCAGCCAGAGGTTCAGTTTGTTCAGCAGAAACCAAAGATAAAAACCCGTCTGAGGTTCTTTCAGCTGCCGCTCCAGGAATCTGCGGTCTGTAGGAACCAGGAGAACCGGCTGGAGGTCTGCAGAGGAACCGCCAGCTTCCCTCAAACTGCTCTGATGATCTGCTGGTGACTGGATCAGAACCAACCCATCAGAACTTTCCTGGTTTTCAAACATTTTCACAACATAGAAGACCTTTGACCTCACAACAAAGCCAGCTGGTTGTGGTTTTGGACGGGTTCATCCTGGTCCAGGCACTGAAGCGGCTGGAGAACATCCAGCGAGAAGACAGCTGGACTGACAGGGTCAGAGTTTGACCCCCACACGGAGGCCCCAGTCCTCGACTCCGCCATTGCGGGTTCGAGTCTTGGCCTGTCAAACTCCCTCCCTGTCAAATAAAAACCATTAAAGCCAAAAATCCTTGAAAATCGTCCGATACGTTTAACCTCCTGGTCTTAGTGTGACACTCAGGAGGAGTGAAGGTCGCGGTCGGACAGCCGAAAAGATGGTGGTTGTCTCGTCAGCAGGGGGCGCTGTAGGGGGGGGGGGTTTGGACAATTCCAAGGGCCCCTGACCAACTGGGGCCCTCAACAATTTATTTTTCATAGAAATAAAAAAAAAAAAGAGGTCCTGTCACTTACAGAATTCATTTTTTTGTTTTCTAAAATTTCTTTCAGCAGTAAAAGTTAAATGTTCCCCCTTCCAGACCAAAACACGTCCATATTTCTCCTGACGCCCCCGGATCTGCAAGAAACGGTTCCTTCCTGCTTGGCTTGACGGTGACGATGTTCAGCAGCAGTTGGTAGAAAACAAGAACGACTGTGGCTGTGATAAAGTCAGGTTTTCAATATATATATTTTTACATTTTGTTAAAACTGTCATTATATTGTGACAGTTTGGTACAGAAATAATCTGTGAAGAATCTATTTCCTCTGCTTTCTCCCAGAACTATCTAGAAACAACCAATCAGAGACAGGAGAGTTTTAGCGCTGTCAATCACTGTCTCACGTGGTGCTGCTCATCCCTATGCTGCAGCTAGCATAGCCTGCTGTGAATGCGCAGTCTAGTTAGCATAGCTACCAATGACAGCAAGTTGTTTCTCCACCATTAGCACATTTAGCAGTGAGTGAACGAGGATGATTGACAGCGCTAAGACCCTCCTCCTGGTCCTGATTGGCTGTTTTGGTCGGATTGTTGCATTAGCCAGCAATAGCAGCTCAGATGGAGGAGACTGATTGTTTTTACAGATTATCTGACATGGTGCCAGCTTTAACAAATATGCAGAAAACATTTTATTAAAGTTATAAACTGCAGCTTGAATAAAATGCAACTTCATGTCATTTCTTGAGAAGTCTGGATTGCTTCATGTTCTGCATGTTGCCTGTGGCTGTTGCTGGTGGAGAGACATTTCAGCATCTAAAACTGACAGAAAACATTTAAACCACCGACTTGCAAACTGTTGGATGTAAAATTCACAAGCAGTAAATATTGTCCAGTATCAGTATTGGACCAAAGGAAGCAAGGCCTTTGACACATTGTGACCCTTTTTATGGGTCAAAGACTCAAGAAATTGTAACAGCAACTGTGAGAAGATCTTCAGTTAAAGAATAAGTAATTTTGTTTTAGTTTTTTAATCAGTATTTTAGTGTTACAATAAGCTGACCAGACGTTAAACCTTCTGTTTGAAGAACAAGTTATCTTTAGTTTTATTCCAGTGTACAAAGGGTTTGTTCTACAGCTATGATGGTGGTTATAAATAGTCCAGTGTGTTAATGACTGTGTTATTAAAGCTTTTGACAGTGTAATAAAACTTAATGAAATCTGTAACAAGTCAAATGTTTAAGGGAAAATATTAATCTAACAATTGTGACCCACGGTCTGTTCCAACCGGACCGGTTCCGGCCGGTTCTGCTGGACTTACCGTTGCTGTAGAGCAGCTGGAGGCGGTAGTGGATCCCGTTGTTGGTCTTTTCTCCGTTATATTCCTGCCAAACAGAAGCAGAAATCCTGCTGTAAACATCTGACACCAAGTCTGCACCATGTCAGGGTCTGGATTCAGGGTTAGGGTCAAGGTCAGGGTTACTGATCAGATTAGTGATACTGAGGAATCAGCTCTCCTGGAAACCATGTTCTCTGAGATTTGGGAAATAGCCTGCAGGAATCCCTACACCTGACCTGACGAGAATTTGGAATAATGAATGAACTGAGTCGATGTTCGGGCTCCCTTCCTGCAGCCTGGACCCGTTTCTGTCCCACAGACAGAAACTGGACCAGGCTGCACTGAGGCCCTGCACACGTTCATCAGATGAAGCAGCACTGACACAGAGTTGGAATATATTTGGATACTGCTGTCCTCTCCCTGCCTTCCTGACCTTCTGCTCTCCTTCGTCACAACATTTATTCCCCATTTTATTTCTCTCCTCCGGCGTCAGAGCCTCACTGCTCGGCCGTGCGGTGCCAAGCGTGCCTGTGAGCGTTGGCCCAGTCCCAGCGCGTTGGGCCGAGAGACTAGAGGTCAAAGCCGAGGTGAGCGAGTGGGCGGACAAAGTTGGTGCCAGCTGGCGGCAGATCAGAGAACAAACAGCTCGACCCTCCCTGGATGTTACGGTGACTCGTTTCACTGAAAGGCAGCAGAGAAACGTTCACACTGATGGGAAAACGTCAGGATTTCTTTACAGGGACGAAAACTGAAAGTTGCATCAATCAGCCAGGAAAATCCAATTTAGGGTCAGTAAATAAATGGGTCCTGCTACAGCAACCCCTCTGCAGGTCTGCTGGGCTTTGTGGCTCAAAATGTCACGAGTTCTGGAAGTTTGGGCCCTTCAGAACATTTCAGCAGAAGCCAGGATGCCAGGATGATCCTGAACGCATCATCCTGCTGCGTTCGGGAGCATGGAGCTGGACCTAGAGGCCCTGAAATAACCTGAATGTTGGCTTTAAAGAATCTCCCTGCCCTCACCAGCTCACCTTCATCCCTAAACCCTGGGGATCCAGGGAACGCCTATGGGCTATACTGAGGCATGGCGGATCCGGGTTAATCATAACCTGGCTCATGCAGGACGTTGTGTTCCTGACCACAGCAGAAGTCGCCAGATAATGTTCGGAAATGCAGCATGAAGTCCAATCAGTGAATCTGAAGTTACCTTGTCTTTCTCCACAAAGTCTACGTAGGAGGTCCGCTCGATCTCCACCGGCTGGCCATGCCGGTCGTACAGCGCCAGCACAAAGTGGAAGAAGTTGGACTTCCTCAGGTTGGAGGGAGGCTGCTTCTCAAAGTGGGCCCGAGCCAGTCCAACGCCGCTGAAACACACAACAACAGTCTGAGGGTCTCATCAAACATGGCCGACCTGCAGCTGGAGTCAGTAGCTTTCTGGGTTTCATTCTGGGTTCAGGTCTGACAAATCTGCAGGTTCAATTCGACAGAGCAGAAGATCTGGTTCTGGGTGTGTTCCTGCTTGGACCCGGCGTGATTGGATCACTGAGTCTTTTCTAGAACATGCAGTTCGTCCGACTGCCTGCAGAAAACTCTTCCTCATCATGACGACTCTGACTCTCATCTCATTTTCACTTTGACATCAGCAAACGTGTCTCTACATAAAGTCGGCTAATTGTTGTGAAATTATGTGTGATTCTACATGAAAACTCTTGAGAAACACAAAGAAAACATTAATCACAGGCGATAAAGGAGGATTTATCCGGGAGATCCAACAGAGACGCACCGAAACGTTTACCGCCGGTTGTTCATTATTACTGGAAATGTATCTGGTCCAATTAAATATCAAATCAGGTAGTGTTCTGTTTTCTCACGCTCCTGAACGCACCTGGAACAGCTGAGCTAACTTTGGACCAATCAGAGCAGATCTTGCTGTTTTTTAAAGATTTTTACAGTGAAAAAAGTTTCATTTGATCTCATGGAACCAAAATGTGGAGAAGATTTTTACAGATTCACAGCGAGTTCAAAGGTGACAGAAGAAACGTGATCAACTCATTTCCTGCTTTAAGGAAGAGAACATTGATCAATTTTACAAAAATTCAACTGATGCAAAAATCAACATCTGAAAAAAAATGTTAATATTTTTACATTTAAAAAACTCCTTAAGCAAATATCTCTGTTCTTATTAATGATGTAAAAATGTCAGGGGTCAGAGGTCATTACTGCAGTGATTTAAAGCCTGTGTAAAATGAGCTTCAGGTTGATGTTCCTGCAGGAGGCGACCTCTGACCTTCGCTGGCAGGAACTCAGAACCAACAGGGGAAAACAGCAGCCAAACATTTTCACATCAATCTCATTTCCTAAAACACTTTGTGATCAATAAAACGACAGAAATATTTATTCATGCTCTGGGTTTGTTTTCAGAAAGTTGCCAGCGGCTCGGGCCGTTTTCCCCAGACGGCAGATTAATACAGCCCTGACCTTTCTGAGCCTCCATTACTGATGCTTAATGCCTCATTTGCAGGCCGGTTTGTTGAGAGCGAATTCTCCCGACTCCCAGCGTTCGGCTGCCGGACGCGGAGTGGAGAGGCTGCGGAGGAACTCCAGGCGGACGGCGCTCAGGTGTGTTTGGCCGTTTTAATGGAGGCTCGCTGGGAATAAGAGCCGCCGAGTGTGGAGATAAAAATAATGGCAGCTGAAAGACGGCGGCCATGACTTCAACACTTTCACCATCAAATGAAATCAGTGTGTTCCTGTGTGAAAAAGCAGCTTCACACCTGTCTGCCAGTACAACCAGCAGCCACACTGGAAACAATGGGAGCAATAAATCCTTAAACATCTGAGAGGAAATTGGCTCAGGTGCAATCATTAATCATGATGGTTATTTCTATGAAATATGCTGAAGCAGCTCTCAGGTAAATCTCAACGTTTCCTGTTTATTATTCTGCTTCAGTGACTCTGAAGTTCAAGTTTGATGATAAATCCAGGTTTTTATCATTTCTTTAAGCTTTATCATGAAATGAAACCATCCACATCTGATCAGACTTATTACTTATTAATAAATACGTCTATATATGAGAACACCCAGATCAGATAATTAGTCAGGAAGAGACTAATATTAATAACTTATTATTATTAGTCAGAGAACAGCAGATGTTCCTGCTTCTCTGACACGTTTAGCTAAATTTCTTCTTCTTTATCTTTTGCAAACAGCCCAGATACACAAATGTTTCCCTGAAGCTCGGACTCGTCCCAACATGGCTGCACATCGAATCAGGTGAAGCTTCAGACGATAAATCATCCGGCGATTTATCGTCAGTCGCCAGGAATCGGCCCGATGCTGATGAACAATCCAGATTTTCAGGGACAACAGGACGATCGTCACAGTGTGACACGATCAGAACCGGGCTCAGCCGGTTCTGATCAGGATCATCAGAACCCTGAGGACGGATCAGGAATAACAATTAAGGCAGTTCATCGTTTCCTGACCGGTTCCTCCGATCCTCCACCAAGCCGGGTCCAATCTGACACCAGAACCGAAGGAGACCAGAGGAAACAAGCCGACCCGGTCCGGCATCAAACCTCAACCCTGCTCCCGTCAGACCCGGCTTCGGAGCCGGTCCAGTAGAACTCAGCTGGGCCCAAACGAGGCTCAGTCTGAAGAAAACCAGCAGAGCATCGAGTCGGGATCGTTCCTTCTGACCAGCAGAGGGCGACAGTGGAGAGGAAGAACTCCCCTTTAACATGAGGAAAGCTCCAGCAGAACCAGAACCAGGCTCAGTTAGGAGTAAACATGTCACTACATGACGGTTCTGACCCATTCTCAGATTACAGATGTCTTTATTTTTCTTCTAAGGATTTCCAGGGATCCCTGACAGACGACTGTTTTCTCTGCTGATCCTGAGAGAAATCTAGTGAACGTCCTGACCAGGCGTAACTTCCTGAATTACTGGCGTGGACGAGTCCACAGTCACTCAGTCCCCACCGATATTTCCTGAACCTTTTTCTTTATGTTCCTGCATCGATGTAACTCGGCAGCAGCTGCACGTTGTATTCAAACGTTGAATGAACAGTCAGGTAACGCTTTTGAAAAGTCCTTTGTAAAACGTAATGGGCCGGTCTGCTCAGCGATCTCGTGGATGGGACATTATGTGACTTACTGTGCGTAACACAGATGCATTTTATTTTTGTGGCAGCAGCTGAACGTGGAAGTCGAAGACAGCGAGACCAATTCAAACGTCAGCATGACGCCGTGATTGAAGCACAAAGACGCATCTCTTCAGTCCAACATCACTGGGCCCAGTACAAAACTGGAAACCAGGAGATTTTACCCAATCTTATACAAACCTGCAATTAAATTTGTATGTACTCCGTCATCATGAAAGGGTGTTCTCAAAAACAGGAGAAATGGTTTGTAAACGGCCCGGCCGCCATGTTGGGCTGTTCCACAGTGGTTGCTAAGCCACTGGTTGGAAGTTGAGTTCTAGAGAAATTTGCTGTCAATCAACTGAAGTTTGGTTTAAACAGCGCCTAACCCTAACCCTACCACAGTCAGACCTGCACTAAAGACTTTAACCTCCTTGGATGGAAAATGGACCAGAACAAACCTTCAGTTCTGGTACCACTGGACTGACTGGCTTTTCAAAGTGTTCACCCAACTAGAGCAGAACAGAAAGACGGCAGCCGGTTCAACGGCCCGACCAAACAGGCTCCTTACAGAAACCCGAACATCCATCAGATGTTTGGTCTGATGGACCGAAGCAGCTGCAGCAGAACGGACCAAACCGGCCGTTTGGGGAGCAGCAACGTTTTCAGCAGAGACTCGGAAAACTTATGCAGACCTGATTTCTACTTTCAACAAATTTGCAAAACACTGAAAAACTTTTTCACATTGTCATAAAGTTTTTGTGTAAAACTTGGAGGAAAGAGGTAAATTTGCTCTGGATAGATTATAAATCTATTATTTTTCTCTCCTTTCAGTGGCAGAAGGATTCAAATGGAGTCCAGCCTCTGAGGCTGAACAGCTTTATTGGCTCTAAGGGGCAAAGGTCACCATGCCAGGAGTGGAACCTGTGACTAACGCCTCAGTAAAGCCACAGCAACCAGAACTGAACGGTTTCCATTCTTTCTGTTTGGACCCACAAACCCTCCAGGTTGAGCATCCAGAGACGTTGTGAGGATTTGGTTGTTTCTCTCTGATCCTGCTGATCAGCTGCAGCTGTTCCTTGTTTGTCCTGATTGTTCTCTGTCCGTCTGTCTAGTCGGGTCAAGTCTGCTGTCAGATGTCTCTTGTTTTCCAGTTGCTACCAGTTTGGAGCCTCGGCCTTCCACTCAATCTGTGCTGCGGATTTTTGGACTTTGTTTTTCTGACATCATTTCCTCATTAAATCATCATCATCATTTCCTCACCACCTTTCTACCGCAAATCGTGACTGACATCCCATAATAAGTCGGAGCAACATTCTTCAGCCGGGAGCAAAATGAAAGAAAAGTTCTAGACTTTCCTTATTTTACAGTTTAAACAATATTTCATTTGTTATTTTCAGCATTTATGAAGTTTATCTTAAATGAAAAAAACTTGCATGGACAAAGTGATTTAAATATTGGATACAAAATTAAAACCTGATCTGTAAACATAGAAAGTGAGTCAAAATGATCATTTCTTTGAATTATAATTTAGAAAATATTTGAAGATCTTTTTAAATTTGAATATTTTTTTTACTGGAAACAATTTTTGACCCAAAAGCTGATAAAAAAACAGATCAACAAACATGGAGCGGATCTGGCAGCAGCATCACTAAAGCAGCCATTATCCCAATTAAACGGGATGCTGCAGGCCGGCCAGACGGCCCATCGTCACGGCGACGCTCTGCCTCCACTCAACGCTCGTCAGCAATATTATTATTTCAATTATGCTAATTGCAGCTGCATCCACTCGTACCGGCTGTTAGCACTTGGCACAAGGTGCAATAAAACAGTATCGATGGGACACGGCTCGCACAGGCACGCCCGGAGAGTAACTCACTACACACACACACACACACACACAGATTCACCACAAAGCCTGAAATTAAAGGTCAGCACGAGTCATGTGGAGCGCTCTGCAAACAATCACTGAGCAGCACAGCCAGTGGTTTGTGTCTGAGTAAAAGCTGCCAGAGCCGTCGCTTCACACCGGGCTTAACTGGAGGATCTCCTGCAACCAGGGATCCCAGTAAAGACTCTGCAGATTAAACCATTTCTGTCTGGAGGACGAGGCGAGAGCCTCAGCCGAGAGCCGACTCGTTCTCTGAGATCAAACTGCACAAACCAAACGACCTGCAGCAGAACACATATTATTATGATTATTATTCAAATGTATTTTGTTATTAAATGTATTATTATGTACCTGAGGCCTCGAAGCCAGAAACTGAAGCACCCTGATTGGAATAAAGACTCTGAAACAGCAAAATACCAAAACTTTTGGCAGGAATGTGGACTTGTAGCTCCGGCCAGATCAGGAGTTGTGGAGTTTTATTACTTTATACCAACATTTAGCTTTAACATTTAAAGCTTTAAAGTATAAATATCAGAGCAAGACGTAGAAAAACTCCTGCTGGTTTATTGGTTGAGTCCAAATCAACATGAAGAAGGAACATTTAGCTTTTTGTTGCTGTTTCCTTTTTGTCTTTTGGTTTTGTTCTTTTATTTGTATTTCCTCTAATTCAGGTAAAGAACTTTGAACAACCTGGTTGCTGAAAATGTGCTAAATAAATACAATGACCTTTCACCTCAGAGTGGACACATTGTGAGGTTTTACAATATAAATAGAATAAAATGTCTCTCCACACCAAACAGGTGACAATTTTGTCCTCAGATTGAACTGACTGAACTTCTCCAGCCTGTCTCCATGGAGACACCATGGAGACACCGTCCATGTCTCCATGGTGTCTCCGTGGTGACATGGACGGTGTCTCCGTGGTGACATGGACGGTGTCTCCGTGGTGACATGGACGGTGTCTCTTGTCTTGCAAACTAGAAGCTCTTCACACTGAACTTTATACTTAAAAAAGAAAGTCAAGAATATTTGGATTAATTTCCCTCAGCAGGTTTCACCTCACACACACGCACACTCCGAGCGCACCGTGTCCCTCTTACTGTCTCTGGTTCGATTCCCTGATGTGTTAAAACTTCCTGTTCTGCTTTCATCCAGTCAGACATAATAATAATAATAATAATAATAATAATAATAATAATAATAATGATAATAATAATATTAATAATATTAATAATAATGATAATAATAATAATAATAATAATAATATTAATAATAATGATAATAATAATAATAATAATAATAATGATAATGATAATAATAATAATATTAATAATAATAATAATAATATTAATAATATTAATAATAATAATGATAATAATATAATATTATTATTAATAATAATAATTTGCTGCATGGATGAAAACTTGAACAGAAAGTCTCAGACTGAAAATTTAACTCAATTTGTCAAAATCAAATCCAACTGCTGAGGGTTAGGTTGATCAAATATTTCTAAATTCTTTTAATGAAATGTTGCTGTGAAAAATCAGCAAATATTTCACAAAAAAATGAAGTGAGAAAATTAAAGCAGCTGCTTCATTTAAACAGATCATTTTCAGATCACAACGGATTTAATTTGCGCCTCTGACAGTTTTGTCTCATTTATTCAGTTAAAATCTTTGACATTTTTATGGTAATCGTCGCCATTTGAACGGAGTTTTTAACAAAGTCTTAATGTGGAGGTCGGGTCGCGTTTCAGGTAAGCAGGTTTTCCTCTCAGCCTCTGAATCTGTTGGATGAAACACAAACTTCCCAACATCCGACTCAGCGTGTTAAAACATGCAGGAGGCGCCGCAAACATCCGGTATGAATATAATTAACAGAAACAAGCAATCACCACACACACACACACACACCATCTGTAATTACTGTGATGTTGAGCTTGGCTTGGTAAAATATGCACATATTGTCCTGAGCTCCTGTGTGAGAGCTGATTTATTCGCTGCTCCATATTTACTGAGAAATATATTCACACTCCGTCTCTGATACACACACACACACACGCACACACACACCTGTTTGGTCTGCTCTTATTATCTGTGTAATGTGCACTAATGAGTTAAACACTGAAACACGAAGGGATGATCTCTCTCTCTCTCTCTCTCTCTCTCCAGAGCAGAAAGTAATCAGATTCCTTTTGGATTAACATTGGTCTAGTTAAAGTTTGGCTGTATATTTAATCCAGAAACAAGAGGGATTATATTCCAGGATTACATGTTAATCCAGCAGTTTATCCACTGAACTGGAAAAACACTTCCTGATGCTCCAACAGGCAACCAGCAATATTCTGTTCCAAATCTATGAAGAGCAGATGACGAGGCTCAGTCAACCCAAACTGGTGGCAATGGGCAACGAGCAATGGGAGACATTTGCAGCAATTAATAGGAACGTTCCAGTTCAAACTCCTGAGTTGTACGGAAATAAAGAGCGATAAACAACGAGCAGCTGGACTCCTGCGGCGGCAGCATCATGATGAGGCATCATCGACGGGTAAAACGCTGTGGAAGGAAGACATTCCAGTTTTCACCACTGGAAGACATTTTGCTCTCATTTCCATATTTTATTTATTGTTTCATATTCATGATAATCTTTGGCAAATAAATAAAAACACGTCTGGTTTTCATCGCCTTCATGTTTCTGGGAGAAATGCATCATGGGATGCGATAGAGATCAGGCTCCGCCCCCAGATCCATTTGAGTTTGTTAAAGGAGCGTCACGAGGCTGCAGGAGAGACAATGCCGCCGCCACGGCAACCTGCCGCTGCCATGCAGCAGGCTTATTGCCACATTTGGCAACCAGCCGTTGCCTTCTCTACCACCGGGTCCGTTGCCAAACCCTGCAGGTTGACGTCTCAGTGGATGTTGCAAGTTGCTCAGCAGCCGTTGCTCGTTGCAGCTTCCAATCTGAAGGGCACACCACAAGTTTTCATACATGGACACAAACTCAACTAATCCTGTTCGGACCGGACCGGGTCGGGTCGGGTCACCAGAATTATTTCTGATTTTTATCTCCCAGAAATTTGATCATTTTGACATTTTCTGCTGATCCAGACGTTGCCGAATCGGTGGAACCGGGTCAAAGGTTCTGGGTTTACATCTCACTGTAGAATGCTGTGGTTCTGACCCGTTGCTCCTCCTGGAACCGAGCGAACCGGGTCAACTAGTTGCAACCGGTTGCCCGTCATCCACTTTGTAGCAAAGCTGGAGGAAGAGCTTCGGTCCCTCATGCAGCGAAACCCCACACCATGACGCAGCCACCGCCGTGCTTCACATGTGGAAAGATGTTCATCTGTGGGGCACCAAACCCAAACTAGACGATGATGATGGAGGCGTCTTCATCACCTGGAGGTCAAAGGTCAGCCCATCTTGGAGCTGAATAGAAACATTTTTCTGATTCGACATGAAAATGTTTTTTTTTCATGAAGTGTATGTAAATATCTGGCCCTGCTGAAAGTGAGGATGAACTGGCCGTAGCTGTGAACTTTGACCTCCAGTTGGCCTGACGCTTGGTTGGTGCTGTCATTAGGATCTGTCTGCTGTAATCAGATTACTCTAACTTGTAATGTGGCTTTGTCCTTCTGGGTCGGAACCGGCGATCAGACAGGCATCGCTGTCAGCGTGCTGCATTCAGGGCCTGCGGGAAATCTCTGCTGCCTTCCAGACTTGTCAGGCGCTTGACCCAGTTCTGTCGGTGTTGCGTTGAGGTTTCAGTAAATCAGAAGCTTTCGAGTCTGCAGGTGTTTTCATGTTTTTCAGCTTCGTCTTGAAGCGATCAGGGATTTTTTCCGGTTTGGTGAAGTTTAAATATTTCTCTTGTGGGTGGAGGATGGATGGAGGCCGGGCGGCTGCAGCTGCAGCTGCAGGCTGGCGTCGCTCCACCGTTTGAGCTGAAATGCATCATTTATTCTCTCCAACATCCTGCAGCTGATCTCAGCAGAGGCTGCAGCTTTTCTCGCTGATCAGATCAGAAAGCTCTTTACTCAGAGAAGGTGACGACGTTACGGAAAGCTCTGGGAATAAATTGATTCAACAGGACAGAAACAAGACATGATGGAAAATATTCTCCAGTTGTTCTATGGCCGCTCCGGTTCCTCGTCTCCATTTATTTCCATGATTCCGGATCCGTCGGAGCCTCGCTGAAAACATCCTTTGTCTGACACGCTTAACCCCAGTGGAGCTGCTGATTCCGACCTCCAGAGGTCACCGGGCGGAAGGCGGGGTCACCCGGACGGGTCGCCAGTCCATCACAAGCAAAACATGCGATGAAGGAAAGTCTGGTCCAACGAGCCGCGTCGTTTTAACCGCAGCACGCGGAAAAACTCGGAAAAATTCGGAAAAACCTGGAAAAACTTCTGCTTCTGGTAGACAAGTTTTCCAGGTCATGTTTCTGTGTTAATTAGGAGGAAGAAGAAAAACGCGCCTGATCCCAGGTTTCCACCTGACCTGAGAAGCCCTGAACGCATCGTCACCTGCTGCAGGTGTTAATGACCTTTAATCCCTCAGGACAAAGGTCAGCAGGGATGAAGCTTGTTCTGCTCAGTGACATGGAGGGATGGGCCTCCTACATGGTCACACACACACACACACACACACACACACACACACACACACACACTTTATAACATTAGACTTTCAGATTCCTATAAAATAAAGCAGAAATATCTGTTAAAAATTGATTTTGTCTCTTTTGTCTCGTCTGAAAACCAAAAATTTGACCTCATCGTCCGACTTGTTTTATCTGTAAAATGTCTTCAGTTAGAACCGGACCGGACCGGACCGGACCGGACCGGACCGGACCGGACCGGACCGAACCGGACCGGACCGGTCTGAGCCGAGGTTCTTCTTTTCCACCTTTCACAGATCTCAGCGCAAACGGAGGATCTTTCACAAAGTCTCACCTGCAGCTTTCAGCTTTCAGGACGTTTCTGTTTTAAACTAAAATCTTTCAACTTGATTCATTTTGCAGAAATTATCGAGGCGTTCAAGGACAGTTTTAAGGTCTGGAAAGCAGACAACTCATTCTGTTGGAAGAAATGTTTTTGAACACAAACACATTCATTTAGTTCTTTCTAAAAAAAAAAAAAAATGTTAAGTTCAGAGAAAATTACAAATATTTCCAATCTGTTTTTTGAAAATTTTACACCTGGGAGATTTTTACTTGGAAAATGAGATTTGCATGAAATGTTTAAATATGTTCAGATTTATTCCGATTATTTGTGGTGGAGATGATAAAATATATAATATCTCAGCAAAATGAAACCAGATTCAGTTTGACTCGGAGCGTCGCTCGGATCTTCCTCATCGAGGAAGAGTTTTCATAAAACATAATGAGAAAATGTTGACAAAACATCCAGAGATTTGAACCCTTTCAGACACCTTCATCATCATCATCATCATCATCGTCAGTTCAGTCCAAACTGCAGCATTATTGCACCTTTTAAAAAACTTCTTTGGATTTTTATGGAACTGATTCAGATTATTTTATGTTTCGGATTTGTTTTTTTCATTTATTCATCAAACCAACATTTTGTTGGGATGGAAAAGAAAAGTCGTTTATTAATAAGTCAAAAGTAAAAATTTTGTCGAGAGAAAAAATGATTTTGGTTTAATGTTTCAATAAATCCAATTTTTGTTATTCATTTTTATCAGCTGCTTTCTGATCAGTTTATTAATTCCTGTCAGATTTTTATTTCACTCCATTTTCTAATTGCAAATTAAATCTGTAAACGTGAATCTTTTGTAAAATAATTTATCTTCTATCAATTTACTCCAAATATTCTCACTAATTATTGAGATTTTTATATAAAATATTATTAATATATAAAAGAATTGGACAGAATCCCGTCACACGTCCTGAAGTTTCATTTCCAACAAACATTTTTCATTTGATTTACAGCAGAACCGAGCCCATATGGACCGGAACCTCCAGTCAAAGTCCGCCTCATATTTCGGATTGATCCGAACTGGACCGGAACCAGGCGGGTTCTGTTCTCTTTCAGAAACCAGCTCCAGAACTTCAAATCGTTTCTCCACATTTTATTTTTCGGTTTTATTCAATCAAATTTCCTCATTTTTCAACTATTTTGATTTATTTCTGTTTTTCTTCCATTTTATAAACTGATGAATTACAGATTCACTGGACTCGTTCGGACCCGTCCCTGTCGGGTCGGAACCAGTTCCACGGTTCAGAACTGTCCCAGTTTCTCCCCTTGTTAACTGAACTGGGATTATTGGACTTTTCCCGTCAAGTTCTGGTTTCTGGTTTCATTCATGAATTTTCTTCATCGAGGCGAAATGAAAAAAAACAAAAAAAAACCTTTAGATTCACGAGACATTTATTGCTTTTATTGCAGAAACTAAATTGATCAATTATTTTAATTCAAGTCTCTGGATTCTGTGTGGAAAACAAAAGATAGAAAATGATTGAAAATCATTTAAAGCGCTGAAGGAAAAGAGAAAATGTGACTTTTTATAATCTGTAAATAAAATTCAAAGCTGAGATTTGAGTGGAAACTTGACATTTCTGCTTGATTAAAAACGAGAAATATTTGGATCTGGAATCAGTTTTCAGCTCAAACTTGAATTTAGGCCTCAGATTTTGGTTTTTGTTGTCACACTAAAAAGTTGATTGAAAAAATTATAATAATCTCCAAATAATTATCATCTGAAATTGGTCTTTCAGATGATAGGTACCTTTAAATAAAAATAAATATACCCTTTATTTGATTTCAGTTTAATGTTTTATGAATAAAACTCTTGAATTTTCGGTCCAACTGCAAGCAGTTTTTATGTCATAAATGTTGGTGGAGATCCATAAAGGAGCCGATAATCGATCTGTTACATTTGTGAATCTGATCAGTTTTAGGAAATGATCCAAATGTACTTGTCTAAAATCGTTAAAGTTGAGACTAAAACTGAAGCTGGAGACGTGACAGTTGATCTGGGAAGTTTCAGCTCCAGTTAAAATCCTCATGTTCGGTTCGGAACCCTGCAGCCGAACCGCGGCGCGTCTCACCGCCTGGTTGGTGCATTAAGCGGAACCGGAGCCTCGGGATGTTTTACCTCTGGGCCGCAGTGTTGGCGTCCAGAATCCCTGCGCCCTGCATCCAGGAGCGGACCGGGGTCATGCCGGTGGGGAGCGGCTCCTCCTTCATGGTCAGGGCCCCCCGGGGGAGGCTGTCCTGGATGGAGAACATCAGATGGTCCTTCTGGGAGCCTCGTCTTCACCAGAAACAAGACAGAAGATGAAGAATAATCCTCCCTGTACAGCCGCGCAAAGAAGCCAGAGGACCACCTGGATTAAGGTGGAGAAGAGAGGAGTGATGAAGGGGGGAGGAAGAGGAGGAGGGGATGGAGCTTCCCGGGTCCTGATCCAGAGAAGAGCCAGCCGCGGATTCCTCTGGGCTTCAGCGGGTTTAGATCCCAGCTGCGGCTCGGAGGATCCGGATCAGAGACAGGCGAGATCCGCGGACCGAGTGGGGAAGAAAAGTGGGATGAAAAAACAGGCAGCGCTTCAAAAAGGCTCTAAAATGAAATGATTAGCAAACAAGAGGGAGGGACGGCCGAGGAAGGCTGCTGCTCCCGGGGGAGAGGGGGATTGGGCAGCCAGAGATCTGCCCTCCCTCCCCGGCTCTTTATGGCTCCTCCGTCCCGGCGGAGAGCTCCTTCTCTCGGGCTGCACCGCTCCAAAGGTCCCGCGGGACCCGCGTGGGGCGGGAGGGGGCGGGGCGTGACCATACAAGGACCGCTCATCTGAATACGAGGCTCACTTCCGGCGTCTGATTGGCTGCATGCACTAATTGCGTCACTGTGCGCGCGCTGAGGAAACAAAGTTAACGGGTCAGATTGATGACACGTGACCGCTGACGGTTACCTAGGAAACGAGAAGCTCAGCGTCCATTAACAGCTGATTTGCTCTGCAGCAGGTCGGGATCCCGGGTCGGGATCCCGGGTCTGGTTCCGGTCCGTCCAGCCTGACTGGTTCGGTTCCGATCTGCGGTTTTTGCGTCTCTATTTATTCATAAACTCCGCAGAAATTTGGCGCACACAGCAGAACCAGCCCGCTAATAAGATGCCAGAAATGTATTTCCCATCAAATTAAAACGGAACCGAGTCCAATAAAAACAAAAATACATTTCATCACCAACATTCTGGAAGTTGTTTGATCGCCGCTTTTCACGTTTGGATGATGAAGATGCTGAGATTCTTTTCTCTTTTTTCAGAAATCCACTAATTAAGCAGAAGCTCCAGAGCAGCTCTGATTAAATATTTATTCTCCTTTAGCCCAGAGAATTCCTCCTGGGAAACAAAACGTCTGGAAATCCTGCAAAAATCTTCAGTATGAAGAGAGAAAGTCTGCAAACGTGGAGATGAAGAGCGAGATGATGAAGAGGAGGAACAACAACATCCATCGATCATGGATGAAATATCGGTTCAATCGCTGCAGATATTTAATCACCTTACTTTACAGCAAAGCAGCTTTTCCTCCTCCTCATCCTCCTCCTCATCCTCCTCCTCATCCTCCTCCTCATCCTCCTCCTCATCCTCACTCTGTTTGAAGTTCCATCTTTTACAGCAACACATTTAGAAAATCAGAAAAACATTCCAACAATAAATAAAGTGACTTAAAGCCAAAATAATCATTGCAACCAAAGTCAACCTGCTGAGATCCAATTTATTTCATTCCTTTCAAACTTCCAGAAATCCCGGATGAAGACCCGACAGCTTCAGAACCAACAACACAGACCGAACCGAACCGAACCGCTTTCAGCTGGAACTAAACCAGGCTGTGAATAAAACTTTATATTTAAGTTTATTAAACGACTGTGCTGAGAAAACAAAGCTGTTGATTTTATTAAAGCATCAAAATTACAGGAAATTCCTGAAATGATGCAAGAACTTTCCAAAAATTCATCATTAATTGGATTTTATTGGGAATGATGTTCAGGAATGTTTGGTCTGTAAATCCCTTCAATAACATGTTGAAAAACTAATTTCCTACAAAGTTTCTTTAAGCTGTGGTTCTGTGAACACCCCCTCACCTTTGACCTCCTCAAACAGCTTCTGATTGGCTGTAGCTGAACCTTCAAACAGATTAAAGTCTCCATCCCATTTTTACAAACATCAACACATTCATTTCAATTCATCCATGTTCATCTCTCGTTATCTTACGGAACCAAACATTTTGTAAAATCTTTTCTAAACTTCCTGCAGACCAGCAGCGCCTCTTAGTGGACACAAGGAAGAACTGCTTCTGGCTGCCGTTTGAACTTTCATGATGGTTTTTAGCACTTTTGCATCTTCATGATAAGATTTAGTCAAAGTGGAAGAAAAATACTGGGGGAAAAAATCAGTTATTGAAAACAAATTAAGCAGGAAAATGAAAACATCTCAGAAAATCCTGAATGTATTTACAGCAAATCCAAGGCAAACAGACGACGCCCAGTAAAAAACTAAACAATGTATCCGACATGTTCAGATTTAACCTTTTGACCCACATGCAGAATCAACAAGCCCAAGTAAAGGAATAGTTTATTTTCAATAGAACAAGCAACAGTTGACAGGTCTTCTTGAACTTTCTGGGGAGGGTTAGTGTCACGCAGGCGGAGGCGTCTGAAACGACTTGGGTCACTGATGGCCAGAGATGCAATTGGAAACGACTAACTTTAGGGTGGTTCTGGTGAGGCGTGGGAGAGGGGCGCCCAGGGTCCTGTGTGGAAAATGGTGATGGTGGCTCCTGAGACCAATGCAAGGAAGGTGGTGACAGAGAGCCAGAGGTCTGATGGAGCAGACCTCTGGTGGAGCAGCCAGAGGCAGGTTGGATCCACAGGAGAAGAAAACAGTGAACTGATCCTTCTTGAAAAACCTAGAGGCAGCAAACACAAGGACTATAAAACTTCAGGTAAATGCAGATCTAAAATGAGCAACAGCTCACCTCAAGAGGAGGCCAGAGAGACGACCGGTAAACGTTAATCATCCAGCACTGAGCGAAGACTCTGCTGCTCCTTTATCTCCAGCTCTCTGATGAGGCTGATGAACTCCACCTGTGAAGGCTGCCCAGGCTCTCCACCAAGATCCTCGCTGGAAGAGATGCATTACTCGCACTCACACACAGGAACCCTGACAGTATCAGATGACGTCTGACACTTGGCTGTCTGCAGCAGAACGTAACGTCAGCTTTCCCATGAAAGCATTTCCTGCTGGCTCGGGCTTCCAATTGAGGAGTTATGAGCAATATCCAAAAGCAAATCTACTGAGTGGGTCAGAGGTCAGATACAATCTCATCAAATTCAGATCTGAAATGGAAAAATGTTGGGGGATGCAACAATAAAACCAAGAAGTTACTAAACTTCAGGACATGGAGCACCGACAGAACAGGAAGTGAATCATGTCAGGATCTGAGTCTCTCTCCTGATTGGCTCCCCAACCCAAACCTCTGACCCCTGACCCCAACCTGGTTTAAGACCAGCGTTCTCCGTCGAGTTATCACTTCAACAGCCAGATCACACTTCTATTAGTTTTTGAGAAGAACTTTGTTTTTGGTCTCACTGCAGGCTTTAACAGCTCAATTAGGATTTTTTTGTGCGATCAGATTTTTTTAATGCATATTTGTGCACATTTCCAAATATATGTGGATTATATGTGAAAGTGTCCTGCATGTGCAGTGGAGTCACACAGTGAGTTTGCTCAGTCATTACATGGATGTTATGGTTGCACTAAAGTTGAACCACTTCATGCTCACCACTGGTTGCTGCTTTTCTTCCTGGTTCTGCTCATCGGGATGCAGGATAGAGACATGTGGCGTATCGATGACCTGCTGTACAGACTAAGGTCACATTTGAAAAGATCAGACATGAATATGATTTAGGACACTTATCAAAGCAGTCTTATTCACATTGGGAAGAATCCAATCTGTGTGCTGCTTCAGATTTTTAAGAAAAAAACTAAACGGTTTCCATTTGTATGATTTATTATTCCTCTTTCTACCAAAAACTGGATGACGAAAGTCTTCCGTCTGGTAATTTTGTGGAGCCTAAACCTTTTTATTGAAATACAATTTTGTTTTCAGAGACTTCAGAATGAATTTTTTCTGTTTATTTTTGGATATTTAAAATGTTTTCCAGTTCTCGTGTTAAATTAGGATTTAAAATTAAATTTTTCAGGAACTGTTTCTGCACTGTTAGACTATTTCCACTAGTAAATGGTCTCCAAACAACAGTATTATCCTTTATTACAATACCTTCTGGGATCATTTATTGTGACAAGCCGATCTTTCAGATGCTCTAGCATAGGAGGGGGCAGTCCTGGTCCTCAAGGCCAGCATCCTGCAACTCTTAGACGTCTCCCTGGTCCAACAGCTGAATCACCTCCAGAGTCCTGCTAATGACCTCATTATTTGACTCAGGTGTGTTGAAGTAGAGACACATCTAAAAGTTGCAGACCTGCAGGCCTGGATCTGGCCACTTCTGCTCTAACGCAGAAGTGGCCAGATCTTTTATTTGTTGATGGATCATCTGAAGCCTCGCTTCGATGCGCTGAAAACCACGTGACTGGCAACAAACGACGCCTCCATTGCGTGGGTCACACGACTGCTTCATTTTGCATGTCAGTTTTCAAAATAAAAGCTTGATGAGCTGCTGCTTCAGGGGTTATTATATTTGTCTTCAGCAGTGGCTGAAGTAAAAGGAACCTTTTATAGCTCATGGGTATTAATGATTTGATGATGGGACTCATCAAAATGTAACGTTTGTTTCTGGTTTTCGCAATGGTTGATTATGGAATATTTTATCACTTTATATTTGTGTATTTTATATTGAAGCACTTTTTCAAGGCATTGTTGCTGAACTGCTACACAAATAAACTTGATTGAAATGAAGCCAGCAAGAAGAAAAACTCTGACATCTGGGAAGACTTTGAGACGATGCTCACAAGATTCTGAAATAAAAATAATGAACCCCTTCACCTCCAAAGTTCTCACCTTCTTGAAATTTCCACTATTTCTTTGTTGTGCAAAGATATTTCAGTCTTCCACAGCAGAAATAAACTTAAAGCTCTTGGAAGAGACACATTCTGGCCTGATGAGTAAAAATATAAGGGATCAGACCAGAGAGCCAATAGAAATCCAAGAAAAAGAGAATTTAACTTTTCAAACCAAATCTCAAAGAATACACAAGCGTTGCACTCTGAATCCACTAAAACAAATATTTATTGTCAAATCAGTTGATGGCAACAGAAAACAGCCACTGACAGTCAACATATACCAGGATTGGCTACAAATCATTTTAATAACTAAAAAAAATTAGATAAATGGGATTTGATTGACTCTCCTGTTTCTAAACATGAGTTTGATAAAAACTTTGTGACAAAATTGCATTTACTCATTTTAATTCTCTCTCTGAGTGACAGACCCTAACCCCAACCCTAACCCCCAGCAGCAGATTTCTTTCACTAGAGAGAAATGAATGAACCACTGAGTGATGAAGCTTTGGATGAAGCAATGAGCTGGGAAGCTTCACTGCTTCACGAAGCTTCATTTGACCATCACTAGTTTTATTCGTTTCCCTGCGCCTCGTTCAGTTCAGCAAACATCTGCCAACTGAAATCAGCTGGGCTGAAGCAGAGAAACACCTGAAACATGCAGGCCAGGGAGTCTTAAGGACCAGGGTTGCTCTGGAGAAGAACCAGAACCACCTTACTCACCAATCCGGTCCATTTCAGTTTCCCCAGACCTTAAAGACTCACCACATATCCTGCTTATACCCTCCCCTTCCTGTGAACCCATCAGAAGCAGCAAGCCCCACATCCATCAAGGCCAGGCATGAACCTGCCTCTTCTTCTCCAGACGAATGTCGGAGCTGGTCCAGAGAGAGATTATTATTTACATTCTTGAATATATTGTAGCTAGTGATGTTACGTGATGTAACATCCTCTTTTGTGAGGCGTGTGTCGAGTAATGCAGGGGGCGTTTCCGTAAAGCGCATATCGAAGCGTGCTTCATTTAGGGGAGGAGCCGAAAACGATGACGTCTGAAGCCTCGCTGTACCACGTGACTGCTTCGGGAAGTGGCTCAGATTTTGGCGCGGGGTTTGACAGCTTTATAAACCCCACAGGCTCCATTCAAAATGTGGGTTGTTG
>CAEGAD010012553.1:0-17824 GCA_903067055.1 Poeciliopsis paucimaculata
TGCGTGTGGTGTGTTTTTTTTGTTTTTTGTGTGGGGTTTTATCTATATATATATATATATATATATATTTATATATATATATACATATAGACTTGTAATTTACCACAGTAGTGCCTGCAATCAGTCTGAAAACGTCCAGTTTTAAAGCAATGCTATGCTATAGAAAGGAAGAACGACTAATGGCAATGATTCTGAAAAACTGAAATAGTTTTTGTAGCCTTCTTTCAGTCAGCTGTGTGGCAGTGGACAGCAACAGGTGGGTGACTGCAGCAGTGTGTTCCTCCATACTCCACAGAGCTGGGGGAAATTCCAGACCGACATGTTCTCTGGAACTTTAAACCAGAGGAATGAAACATTTCAGCCATTTTAAAATCGTAACTTTTTAAAACCTTTTTTTATTTTTGTACTCGTAACTGGCCAACACATAACCACTAGCAGGTGCTTTGGTGATAATTTCACTGGCTCTTCATTTTAACATCTTTTTAATGATTTTTTTATTCTTTTTTAAATTAAACATAAGTCTAGTTGTCAAATCTGTTGCACTCAAGGGAAAGGAGCTGGGAACAATCTGGTACTGTGTGATCGTCATTCCTGATTATGTGGATTCCTAAAGGCAAAAAGCTAATAAAGTGAGTACATGTAAATGGGAATCACCTGTTCAAACAACCGAGCACCCACCGTGCCACCTTTGATACAACACTGTACTTCTCCTAAAAAGAGAGAAAGTGTGCATGTGTGTGTGTGTGGGGGCGCGCGCGTGTGTGTGTGTGCGTGTATGGTGGTTAACACTGGCAGTAGCAACAAGTCTGCTGACTTTGTGGCTTCACTTTGAATGTGCGCCCAGCTCTGAGCCTTTTGCGAGCTGCAACAGGAACAGCAGCTCATCTCTCCTGTCAACACAGCTTGTGTTTGCCAGGAATCTCTTTAGCTGCACTACTTAAATGTCTGTGTGCACTGACTAAAGAGAGTGATGATGCTTTTTTTTTTCCTCCTTTATTCTAGGAAGGAGAGAAACTCATGACAACACACATCCGTAAGCTCTACAGAGTAATGATCCGACGTACACAGACAAATATCACAGGGCGGAAAACGTTTTGAAGACTTAAAAGCAAGGGTACAGGTGGTTTTCAGAATTATTTAGTATTCAGAATGGAGTGACTCAATGTTGTTAGAAGGGAGGGAGGTTGTTAAAAAAAAAAAACTAAAATAAAAGTAGTGTTATGAGAAGTGTTTTGGGGAAAAAGCTGCAGGACGATTGTTAATTCTCAAATAGAGACACAAACAGGCTGACGGTGAAGTAAGCATAATTTTGGGAGAGGAAATGTTCCCCCCTAGGGGTGTTTTTAGGGATTCGAAACATTAGGGCCGAGACCCCTTTTTTCTCCTGTTCCCTCTTTTAAAAAATGCTCTTTCAAGTCTGTCTATCCGTATTTCAAACTACCATTGTTATATTTTGTCATTGTATTAGCTATGCTATATAAAATTTAATTACATATGGGTTATGTAAGAAATGACATGTTCAGTCACAGCAAATTTCTGTCAAATAAAAAAAAAATAAAAATATATATATATGTATATATATATATATATATATATAAAAATAAAAATTACTGCTGCTATATTAATTTTTTAAAGTCAGCAAAAGATGCTCTCAGAGTACTTGCTCAATTTACATAAGAGATTAGGGGTGCACAGATTTATTGGCCAGCTGATTTATTGGTGCCGATTTCTTTAATTTTGGGAGATTCGTGATCGGCTGATACTTACACGAGAAGCCGATCTTATCCACCGTTTTCATCTACTTCAGCTGAGCAGAAGAGGCTGTCCTCTTCTGCTCTGCTGTGAGAGAGGTTTTGACTGACTGAACCGTCCATCCACGTTTGCAGTTAACAACAGTCACCTCACTGTTACCAACGCTGCAACTTTCTTGCTATTTTTAGTGTGACATTTCAGACAAAAATAGGATAAAAAAATGTATTTTTTTTTTTTTTTTGGACCAATATCGTCCAGTAATGGCAGGTCAGGATTTTTAAAGATCAGTGATCAGTGATCGACCAGAAAACTGCAGTCAGCGCAGCCCTACAAGAGACGATTTAAAATTGTGACCAAGGCCCCTCTGTTTTTGCTACTGACTCTGAACTGTGCTAATGGAACTGCTGTGTTCAGGTATAAAGACACATCTGCCCAACCGAGGGAAGTAAAAACACCAGATGGAAGGTTGATTGCAGTCAGAACACCATTTGAGCTCGATTGGTGCCAGAGTTCAATGCCCTCTCAGAAGCTGAGAGCTGCAACACTTTTGGGTCGGGAAAACAGACTCAGCTGAGCATAAAATTGTAAATTGTTTGTACTTGTATAGCGCTTTATCAAGTCCTGAGGAACCTAAAGAGCTTCACACTACATTCAGTGAATCTATCATTCACATCCTGATAGTGGCAAGCTGCATTAGAAAAAATATATAAATATTTTAATTACACTGCCTTCTATTAATGCCAGTTTTCCGGTCCAAAAATAGCAACTATTCATCACAAACTCCCCTTTAAAATGAAATGGACCTTACATTCAAATGCATTCCAAGGCTTCGTTTCCACTGCAGCCTGAAGTGACTCAAATATGATTATTATTTGCTCTTTTCATGACAGTCTGAAAAACACGGATCAGATTTTTACAAATGTGACCCAAACCACTTGGACATCTGTTTTAAATCTGATACATATCCAATCGTTTCAAATGTGACCCGAGTCTGTATGGCCAGGTCGCATTCAATCATATGCGACAAATGTTTACTATTCTGCATCCTGATATGTGCAAACGCAAAGAAAAACCAACATGACAAACCATAATGAGGATTAAGTTGTTAATGTGTTGGACAACGTTAAAAACGTAAGATAAGCTCCTTCCCTCCGTTAGCATCCGCGTTTACTTACACAAACACTGAGCATTTATTATTATTATTATTATTATTTTTTTTTTTTAGAAAAAAGTTGCTTTTTAGACAAGTTTCTTTATTTTTCAAACTCAGAATTCACAAAAGAATTGGAATTCAGCAGTAAAGTCTGCAGTGTGAAGGTAGCCTAAGTTACAATGGAAACTCTCCCCCAACAAAATTTTAAATGACAGGATAATTTTAGCACTTTTGCAATACATATTGACCACTGCCTCAGGAAGCTTCTATTGATAAATGAGCAGCTGTGTTCTCCAATTGATGCGACAGAATCTCTACAGTGATGTATGTATGATTTACCACTGATAATTTCAGCCAGGTAAACATGTCGTACTCTGAAAGGATCTTTTTTGTACTCAGTTGATCTGACACTCTTTGAATAGACACTGAGATAGAGATCATCTCCTATGATCACTATAATAACTTCACACACACAGGCAACAGTGCGTTTTTATCTCATCACTCTTCTATTCCTCACCTTGTTCTTGATAATCTTGTACTTTATCCCGTTTTTCATCTTCATCACTACCCTTGTATTCTGAACATAAGAAAATGTAATTATTGAATTTCATATAAAGTAGAAAACAAGCTAATAACCAGAACATAACGGTACACTGCCAGTGAGTGAATAATTATATTTAAGAACATTTTACTATTGGATTACACAGCGAAGTGGAAACATGTAAACTCTCCTGACATGGCAATCATTTTGTGGCCTCATCTCAGATCACCTGGCAACTTTCTCACCTGCATCCATTTTTTTCCCCTGTCACTTCTAGACTTCTGTCTTCCACTGTGTTCTACTGGCTAAGAAACAAACACAGAAAAATCAAAATATTGCTCTACATTTGAAAATTCAGCTCAGAAAATTCAGCTAAATGTGACAATTAAAGTTAAATTAGAATCACATTATGCTCAATGTTTCTATTAATCTGATATAAAATGTCTCCATTGTATATGAAAAAACTACTAAAAACTGTTACAGGTAGTAAATGCCCATGTCATTTCTAATGCCTAGTTCATTTTCAAAACCTGACACACGACACTTGACGATAAATCTCAGGTAAAATGGTTTTGGTGGTACAGTGTGTGGTGTCTGGCCAGACAACAGGAGCAACACACCACACACACTGATTCCACTCACCAGCATTCAGGTTCCAGACAGGAACTCCCCCTAAAGCCCTGTGATACCATACGACACTTTAGAGTAAAGAAATATGGCAGACGATTTAGAATGGAGAGAGTTTGGTGAATTCTCGTAAGTGATAAAAAAATGTTGGATAAAAGAGTGGAGACAATGTGAGCAGGGGAACAGGGGTATCTGGCTAGTGTCCTAGCCTCTCCACTGGTGTCATCAGGGCTAGTGTCCTGGTGACACCTCATCTCGAACATCTGCGTTCGAGATGAGGGATTTTGTTAAAATGCTAAGTGCTGATGAGGCGTGGTAATCTTAGGCACTTGGTAAAAGGATTTTATTACAATTCGCCAGGCCAAGGAGCAATCAACTTTAACGTTTTCTGAATTAAGGTGATACTTCAGCATCGCTAGCTTGATGAGCTATCGCTGTACTTCCATCTCTGGGTCAAAATGTATAACAGAGCCCACATTTCCTCTATTGCAGATTTCCTTTGAATTTCACACATACCTGTCATCTTTTATAGCTTTGTTCTAGTAATGAATTGTTAAAATACGTTAGAAAAATAACAGGTTACAGACTGTCCGAATGTTTTTTTCATATCTGTGTATCAACAAGGTGTATGGTGTGATGCTTTTATCCCTCTCTAAATTTAAGAAAGTCATGAGGATAAACCCACATTGAGGTTTTTTTACCCACAAGAATGTGACACCAACATAGTTTTCTGCTTATATCATTAAACCCAGATTAATGAGTGTCATCTGTAGTAAGATTGCAAGAACAACAACAACATTTACCTCTCCAGCTTGACAACAACATGTCAAGACCTTAGAACAAAAACAAAAAACATCTTGGTATGAACGAACAGTGAATCCCAAGGTTTACAATTTCAGTTCAGCAAATGAATTCAAGGAGATTGACTCATCTAGAAAGGAAAGGCTGGACTCCCCACTAACACTCCTGTCTGTGTGAAAGCATCTACCAAAAGAGGCAACAAACAATCTGAAGTAAGGTGATTCTTTAGCACCGCTAGCTTGATGAGTTGCATTGCTGTAATTAAAGCATGCTGCACACTACGAGTGCCGCATTATGGAACTTCAAATTATCACTTTCCTAATAAGTCCCCCCCTTTTTTTTTTTTGCCTAAAATTGTCTTTTGGCAACAAAGAGGTGGTGATTGTTTTGCTGAAAATCCATTTTGACAAATAACAGACCACTTTTTGAGGAAGGTGAGAAAATGTAAAAATAAAGAGATTACCAGAGGATTATAAGGATGAAGCTGTTTACAAGTTTTGAGATATCTAAAGATGGATCCTTTTAATTATCCTTATTCATTTTCATTTAACGGAGACAGTCATGGGATCCATTAACATTGCTGGAGTCTTCAAAGAGGAAAAGTTACACAAATAAAGATAGTTTGTATAAGCCAGAAACCTGTGAGCATGCCATTACTGAGTTTGCCAAACTGTATCTAATAACACACGAGTTCCTCTATAGAAGTGTTGTCATCAAGAGCTGGAGCTTTGTAAAGGCTAAGCGTACCTGTCATGCAATCTCAAAGTTGGAGGACAATCAAAGCTTCAGAAACCATCAAATAAAGACATTAAAGCAAAGGATTAGTGCAGACAATAGTTTGGGTGAGGTAAAAATCCTACAAGGAGAAGCGAAACCGGCGACTAAACCAAAGGAAACAGTGATCCAGCCTTAATGGAAGAGTGACGAGGAAGAAAAAATGTAAAAGAAAATCTCAAAAGTTACAACATTGGTGAAGTTCCCAAATTAGGCTGGGCATACCCATTATCCCTTGGGTCCTTTTCCTGCCACATAAAATTAAATACATGCTTTCCAAAACAGATGTAAAATGTCTAAATAAGTAAACTGTACAATTTCTAGCCTTGCTTTTACAGCTTAAAGCGTACTTAGGTTGCACTGCGGCTTAAATTTCTATGTGGCGCAAGCCAATGAAACCCGACTCCCGTTTTAACAAAAATGTTCCTTCGTGTCAAATGAAACAGATAGCTCAATATATGGCTCCTCTGGGGCTGAGGGAAAATTACAGCAGCCATGAACGGGGCTGAAACACTGTAGATAAGGAAGGCTTTCCTTCACATATGCTGGTTCCTACAGGTGGTTTTAAAGCCTTATTCTGTAAACAGACTTTGAGGAGGGGAGCTTAACCATCTTCACACCAGGCACGGTAAGTGTTCGCTTTTAAAGTTATGACCTAATTTTGAAAATTGTCGACAATAATTAGATAATACATCTGGAGAGGTAGATGTGCTCGCATTCTAGACAACTATCGAACTGTTTGGCTCTAGCTGGGTTCTTCAATCCTGTAAACAACTGGGTGAGGATGTGGTTGTGTTGGCTTTTTATGAAGTGGATAACTTAAATGAGGAGGACTGAATTCCGGAAGGCCGACTTGAAGCAATTTAAAAACCAAAACAGCAGCAAAGAACTTAGAACAATCCTAATTAAGGTTGTCTGGAGGCCTTTAGGGGTGAGTACGCAGAGAGCATTTGGATTTACAAGGTGAAGTTTCTCACCACATACGATTTCCACTGAAGAGAAATCATTAAAGAGAGATTGTTTGAAAGGGCAAACAGAAAGGTGTTAAAAGGTCAGGTGCACAGCAGGAGGGATTACAGTTGGTGAAATCAAGCGCGATGAAATTTCAAGCATCTTTGCTCTTTTGTTCGTCTGGAATCTGAAACACTCACCAATTTGTCTCTGGTGTCTTTTGACATATACCATGACCTCTGCCTCCAAAGAGGTCACAGTGCTTCTCCAGTTCCTGCCTCTCTCTGGGTTATCCGGTGTGTGAAACCCACTCCCATGACAGCGAACGCAAAAACACAGCAAACACTTCACAACATTGTTACCCTGAGGACCTCTGTGTGCAGCACGGCTTTCTGGGAAATGGGTAAAAATCAATTCCCATTTTTGGCTCAACTCCTTTTTGTTGCGTGGTCGTTTAACCATTGTATATAATCCATATTTTGGTTATATAGCCACTGTTGTTATTAAACAAAAAAACGTTTTACATTACAATAAAAAAAAGATGTTAACTTCACTTTTTTCATTTTCCCTTTTAAATTAAAAAAAAACAAAAAAAACAACAAAAAAAACATTTTGAGAGAGAGAAAAAAAAGTACCACTCATCCATGCTTGGCACATGACAAAAATATCCAAATTTAAAAACTAAAATTAAATTTGGTATACAAGTACTATACTAAATAACTACATTTACCTTTAAATTTCCTTGTAAGGTTTTATGACTATAACATTTTATCTCCTTTTCTTATTTTATAAGAAATTTTAACCAAGAAGAGCACAAATGGGCACCACGTCAGCTTAGGAGAGTGTGTGTTTGCATGAATGTTTCAGCTTCATGCAGAAAGCCAGCTGCAGTAAGACGAGATTCACACACGCAAAAATTCTTATATTTTTAATTGGTTCAAGGATTTTGTATCAACTCCCATTCTTTTTAGCTGCTGCCTTAACCCAGACATTTTCCATAACAAGAATATCCTCAACTCAAACCTTAACAAAAACTTAATTCACACCATACCTATGAACCCAACTAGAAGAGCTCAGTACAATTGAAAAAATTGACTACTGGATCTACAAATGACCTCCCTTTATTGGTGAAAATGGCTATAATTGTTCTCTAATAAGTTGCACACACAGCAAAATATTTTGTAACTATAATTTTAAGCAATTGTTTACGTCCAGATTTATCTGCCTATTCTGGTGCAGAATTATGATGCACGTCAATGATGTAAAAGTCAAAACGATAAATTGTGGGAGTAGCCCAATGGTTTTATTATTTCTACAAAGCACACAATCCAGTTAGACCATCTGGTATGAAGCTCCATCATGATGTGCAAAATGTTGTTCCTAAAACCATCAGCACATATTGTACCTGGTGTACCTAGTGAAATTTAAGCTTAGCACAAACGCCAAGAGTTTTATTTTTAAAAGCCGTTTTAATTGACAACATCCACGTTAGTCAGCCGTTTTGTGCTAAAAAAATTTTGTTTACGAGTATGTAAATATTTACGATTGCATGTATCCATGTTTTTTGGAGAAGCTTACCAGATGTTTATTCTTCAAAAGATCTGCCTAGTCACATACACTGCGCCTCGGTGACGAGTTATAGTCAATGTTTTGGATCAGAAATGTCAGGCTTATTCATTTTAAAAATCTGGATAGTACACAGAGATAACCAGAAGGTTATGATTGTAATATTTAATAAAACAAAAGTTCATCGAGATGTTTGTGATGTCTGGTTCGACTTTTCAGTAATTCCTTGGACACTCTCTTTCCAGCACTGCCAAGGAAATGTTTTTACAATCCTAGTCCTTTTATAACATTTAGCTACTGCTGAGGAGAACCCCTGCCTCTATTTCTATTAAAGGAGAAGTGCTCTCTTCCTCAAATTGTCTGCATCCATCATTCATCTTTTGGCCCCAGAGTGAGCAGGGAAAGCTCCTGTAAACAAACAGCAGGGAGAGAACACCGACCCTCCACCTTCAAACCCTGTGTTTACAACCAGCTGTATATCCTTAGCTGGCTCTGTTTAAGAATAACCCTGCATATACAAACAGCTGTGGTTGCAAGTGCATTAACTGCCTGTGAGAATTTAAGGTAAAAAAAAAATGAAATTAAGATACTGAGAAAAAAAAAAAAGTTTCGGTATCAACAAGTGTAGAGATGGTGTTTGAGCACATGTGTAAACAGCATCCAGCGGCGCAACCAGGCAGGCTGTTGCAAACGTCGGGTCAGATTTTGGAGGGGTGACGAAGCTGAATTGTAGAGTGATTACTGAGCACCGCTGTAATGAGGGATTCAGGAAGCCTTTTGATGCCGCACCACAGATTATGTACGCAGTCCACAACAGACCTGGACACTGATCGGATCCAAATCAGGAGTCGTCCTGAAAATAGCCCTCTCCCCCGAGTATGCAGGTTTGTGAATGAAGAGCTGGCAGGAGCTTACATGTGTTTGTTTGGCAGAGTATACAGAACACTAAATGGCAGATTGGGAAATTGCCCCTCTTAACTGGACTCTGCGCAGACTTCCAACCCTGCACTCCAGGAATGTAAAAAGCCATAACAATTCAGAAAAGTCAAGTACCAGCGGCTGCCTGAGTCACTTCAGATAGCACGGCTTTGCAACCCAAAGCTTCCACACATGGAAAAATTAATATCGAATCGAACCAATAAAATAGGAAATCTTTTCCATTGTAAAACAAGTGAAGGGGTTTTAGCATCCCTTCCAACTGTAAATGTCCAGGTTACAAAAAGAAACTCCCAACTACACCAATTAGAGATGGACAACTCTCCACAAGGACACTGCGTTTCCCATCAGCATCTACAAAATGGAAAAACAAGGAGAGAAGCTTGCTGTGACTTGATGAGGATTTTCCGCTCTGTATCCTAAACTTCAGCCTCCTGTTTAATATTTAATGAAAGAAAGAAGCACAAAATAAAGTAAATATTTATGAGTCATTATTATTGGAACATTTCCCAGAAGAAACCTTTAGTCAGAAAACTACCTCTTTATATTTCCACAGCACTTTGATTTGATGATTCTAAGTCAGCTACAATGAAGACAGGATACCAGCAGCACCTTTCATGTTATTGCCAAGACTGAAAATCCATAGATAAACACTGCGTCACCATGGAAACACAATCATTTCTGCCTTAGTCGCAGCATTTTTACGGATTCCTGGGTTGATATGTTCATGCTACTGCAAAACGTGTAATGGAAACAGAAGGTATGATCTGTTCTTATTTGAGTTGAAAAATGATTTTCTGCAATAACAGAAAAAAAGAGAGTTTTTTTTCCTCAAGAGATTTGGTACTTTGGCTGACAGAAGATTGAACAAATAAAACTAGAACTGGCTAAAAAACTGGCCCTTGTGACAATTTACTTTTCCCATAATGCATTTTCTTAAGGGTCAGGACTTTAATGCCTTCATTTTGATTAATTAATTAGATGAAATGTAACAATAAAAATTTTTCAAACACAATTAGTTGTATTTTTTTTTTTCACAAACAAAAAGGTTCTGACTGGGTGTGTTGAATTCACTAGTTTTCGGTAAATCTGACTCACGTGAGCAACAATGGACTTTTTTGAATAATAAAGCCACTTCTTTTGGCCCAATCGGGGTTAATTTTTGCTTCAATATCTGACGGGACGATGGAAAAGACTACTGTTGTGTTCAAGTTGTGCTAAAAGGAGCTAGCATATCAGCGAAACTATTCAAACTTAAAATAGCATCTAATTATGAAGCAGCAGCACAGAGGTCCTCAACGCTAATGTCAGCATCCACAGTTCACATTTCTAAAGAAGTTCAATCAATGATCTGGGCTTTCTGAAACACTGGAAAGCTGGTTGTGGAGCTCATATGAGTATTTATACTTCTGAAATAATTCTAAAGCAAAGAGTTTTTGAGTTGAAAATTTTGCTCATTTTGTCAATATATGTTTTTTGATTAAAATTGCATTAATTACACCCTCTGCAGTTAACTTAGTTCAAAATTGTAAACTTTTCATTTCTTTGTAATTGAATATGTTTTGATATTTGTCATATCTGGTGGAGTTGTGTTTTAGTTTTCATAGATGTTGAGCCGCATTTCAATGTGTACTTCTAAATAAATACAAATATATTCATTTTAAGGGACTGGAGCCATTTTAAGACACGAGTCAACAAAAAGGAATCGGGAAGAATTTTATGGCCACAGCCAGACTTTTTTTTTCTTTGTTTTTATAACCCAATGAGTAATTGTTTTAATAATACTGATTACAATGCTGATCAGACTAATGATGATTATAATTTCTTCCATAATGAATCATCCACACGCTGATGATAGACCTTGAAGTATAAACTGTGGTGCAACAGTTGAGTCTGTCTCAAGACAAACAAAACAGACCTTCTTCTAGTCAAATCAAAAACTGTACAAGACTGTACAAGAATGACACCTTCATCTTGACTTAAAGAGAAAACATTTGCTTAAAGATTTTCTTTTTCCCTTTTTTTTTTTTTTGCAGAGTGCCCCTGATTATTAACCCACCAGAGACATTCTTCCTTCCTCTGCAGTTCAAAGGAGATTGAGGCTGACGCCAGAGGCCAGATCAATTATCCGGAGCAGCCATTTCCACTGTCCTCTCCCACTGACAAGCCAGAAAATCTGGGCCCTATCAAAGGCTGGAGAGGCCATCAGCCAGCCAAGTAAGCCATTTCCCACCAATTCGCTTACCTTCAACTTATTTTCTTTTTCCCTGCAATTATCCTCTCTATCTTTGCCCTTCTCCTGTCCTTTAATCCAGAGTCACACTATTATGCAGACTGGCTTTTACTTTGATGTCCATCCAGTAAGAATGTTATTTATTTCTGGTTTTAATCTCCATTTTCTTATTCATTCTTATTTTGTTTTAGTCTGAGAAATCAGCTGGTCTGTGAAAGTCCCAGCTGTGTGGAGTTATTTTCCAACTTTTTGCTTTCTGATTAGAAACAACAATCCTGCTTCGAAAAGTTCATGTCACTTAAATCGAGGCCTGAGAAATTCCTCCTGTAGTTAAATTTCAACTCTTACTCTAAGCTACCAAAGGTGCAAAAGTGGTTAATTGAGAAATAAGTCTGCAGTGGGAATCTTTACTAGCAACTGACTGAAGTAGACATTTCTGAATGTAGGTTTTTGTCTCTCTTGTGTTTTTTGTTGCACCATCACAAATAAAAATTAAATTAATTGAAAAGTACGCAATAATGTACATGCAAACTTGCATGTATTTATGACTTGTAATGAATAGATAACAGGATAAAATGCACAACAACTTTATTTCTGGTGATGACCTTCAGTATAGGAGCTGTTGTAGGTTTTTCCTTAGTAAAGTCTTTTTTCCTGGGTGCTGAGTGGACTTAATGTAATTTGACTCAATAAAGCTGGAGCATCAGCAATCCACGAGGGAAAAGACAAAAATAGAATCATTTATCACAATGAACATAAAGAACCCAATGTCTCCTAAGAATAGCTGTGCTCAACACAATTTACAGTGATAAAATCCAGCCAGTTTGCTCTCACTTATGTGCTACGAAAGTCTTTGGAATTAAACTGGGGGGTTAATATTTATAAAGCGTTCCAGCTCCCGACGGTCATAAAGAGAAGCACATAAGCATTTCACTTCAGTGCCGCGTCATCAATTCTCATCTTCACTCAACACTCTTCAAGCAAAGAACTTAGTTGGTGAAATGGACCAGAAAACTGAGGATCTATACAGCTTCATGAACATCGACGTCATGTTTTCTGTTTATATATCAATAACCAATCAAAGCATAAGACCATTATAAATGTAATCCAACATCCATATCTCCATAGAAACGTACAAACTTCATCTGGCCAATGGGTAAGTGCAAAGATTTTTGCACTTACCCAAAAAAGCTAGCTAGCCAGCTAGGATATGTTAGCAGTGCGTTACTGGTAACCTCAAGTAGCTCAGGTCACAAAACACAATGAATATGTCTGAGTGCGACTCAAACCTTTGCATGACAAGAAAGTCCAGAGAATGAAAAACAATATGTAGAAAATTTTAAATAGTTCTTTAAGACATGTGAATAACATATTAGAGGCCAACTTACTTTTTAATTTAAGATTTATTTTAGACTTTTTAAGGTTGTGCGGACACCCTTACTTTATATATGTCTATGTATCTGCTTTTTCCTAAGCTCAAAAAAGACTCAAAGCAGCACAGCATTTGGAATTTTAGTAAAAGAAGAACATGCCGTTCTGCTTACCAGTTTTTCCTTGAAGACCATGTTTTTCAGCCACTTAAAATCAATTGGTTTGAAAGCAGAAAAAACGAAGAGTGAGTCGTCTTCATAGTTTTCAGATTTCTGGATTGCTCCCTCTGGGTAGGTAATCCTCAATGTGGTTTTGGTCCCTACATCTCTTTTATAACCAGCTATTGGGGCTCCGTTTAACCTGTCAATAAAAGCAGAGCATGAGTGAGTCCAATCGGCATTAACTCTTCATTTACGGCTCAACTATATACTAGTAAGGGAATCTGGACACTGCTAAATGTTACTCTCAAGACGTCCAAGACAACAATGTTCTGTCTGAATTAATAAACTCAAAGCGTTATGTGAGGAGAACGCCAAGTCTGAGTTAGATGGTGTCAGAAAAACTCACATTATCACAAATACCCACAGTAGAAATTAGGGGTTTGACTGGTCACAAGTTTCTAAAAAGTCTGACCTGCCAAATCCCATTTTTGCAAATAGCGATTTTATTTTATATACTGCAGAAGTGACCTGGTGGGCATGTCTGAGCAAAAGGGAACAGTGGCTCTGATTATCAGACATTTGTGGAGGGAGATGAGATCAGTGGATAAGATAGTTAAGTATTGGCCGATCACCCAGAACTAAGGAAATCGGAGCCTATTCATTGGTGCATGTACTAAATTTATAATTACAGTTTATTAAGTTGAACAGGATATAACAAATTTAGAAGAAAACCTGATTAAAAATGTGTGTCTGCTGTGGAAGCTTCATTCAAGTAAAAAGTGTGAAGCCAGAAAGCATAGCTAAACTGAAATATTTTGAGTTAATTCAAAATTCTCAAAACTGAGGAAAAATAACTTTTTTAAACATGTGACCTTATCAGCACATAGGTCAATGATTCATAGGACTGTTTTTTCATTAACCAATAGCTTTATACTCCTTACCTCCATATTTTATACACAATATTAACAAATTTACCCACACGTGTGCTTCTTCACGTTTCAAACCAAAATCATAAAATTCTTACAAAGTCACTAGCTATGCAAAATGCAAACTCAACATGTTAATAATAATAATAACTTTATTTGTATATCTACTGAATAGCAACTAACATAAAAAAAAAAAAAAAAACATGAGCTGTGTACAAAAAGCCAAGGAAGTAAAAGAGTATTTGGCAGTCTTATGTTGTCAAGGATTATCAGCTTACTTTTCTTGAAAATGTTTCTTTATGTTGATGTTTACAGACATTTGTACATTTGTTTCTCTCTTTTAAAGTTCAATAATGCAGTTCGTTAAGCTTGAAAGTGTGGCTAATGAAGCCATTTGATTGGTGGTTTGCTGCTGCTTGGGATCATTGTTCTGCTGATGACTAAGCTTTGGAATGTGTGGGCTTCACTCGGTGACCATAAAACAACCAGAAATGATCGCCCATCCACCACTATGCTTAACCATTGGTAATGCATGATTGGACTCTTTTACTCAATTAAGATCTCTCCAAAAAAACATGTTTTATTGCATCCAAACATCTACACTTATGCGATGGTTGGCTGAAGAACAATTAACCTAAACCATCATGTTACGCTATGTTGATTAAAAAAAAAAAAAAAAAAAGGCTTATTTTTGGGAACCCTGAAATAAGTCACATTTGTTCAGTTTTCTAATGATATCAATGAACTTTAATACTGACTATGCCAGCTGAGTTCTGCACAATGATATGAGGCTCTTGGGTTTTTGTAATTTTTCTAAGCAACATACATCTCATCATCAACAGTCTTAACTGTCCAACTTGTGAATATTCTTCAGCGTTTGAAAGTGCAAAAAAACAAAAAACACACACACACAAAAAAAAAATAACACAAGTGGATTGGCAGTTTATGCTTTTTAAAGATCAGTTATCGGCCAGAAATCTGGAATAATTGCCCCTAGTTGTTTCTCTTTAGACTTTGGTGTGATAACACACAGCTAACGCCAGATTACCAGACTGCAAGACCCCTGCTTTCATAAAAGTGGTGTTTAATTTAAATACTTTTTTATTTTGCAGTTGTTCCAATAAGACCAGTCAAAGGATCGGAGCTAACTTTCCCAGTCAGTACTTGTGTATTTTTGTTTAATCCTTCAAATACTAACCCCAGTGCTCTTATGTTACATCAACCCAATTTTAAGAGCTGTTGAGGGCAGATGACGATTACTGCAACTGGAGACACAAAACTATGCTTATTTTTTTCTACCCTTGTTAATAATTGCTTCGTCTTACCTCACAACAACATCATATTCATCTATACGGGAGCCCAAAGACTTATTGTACAGGATCCCCCCGTTTCCCACTATGATGCATCTTTTACAGCTGAGACTGGGAGGAAAGAAGCAGAAGTCAGTAACTCAGAGAAAAGTCCATACATGACGGTAATGCGGGTACGAATGAGTACCTGTCGAGGTCCTCCCCGAGTCCAAAACTCTTTGTTTCGGTTAAAATATTGTCGATTATTCTCTCTGCAAAACAAGGACAGAAAAAGTCAATGACATGGAGACAAGGAGAACTTTCCTACGGTGCAAAAGAAACATTTTAGGAATCCAAACAAGAACATACGAGCTAAAAATACATTAGGTATGTTTTTATCCAGTTCAGTTTGTATATAAATACATATCTGTGAGAGATAAATGAACCAACTACATTAGTGTTAAACTCCTCAACTCATGCATTGCACATTTAGAGACAAGAAATAAATCTTTTGCTCAGTGTGGTACATGGAGCATCTTAGTTTAACATAAAAGATAAGCAGATGTTCTAAAATCAAGATGATGAAATGTTTAAAAAGGGACTCCTTTAACAGATGAGAACATGCCAAGGAGGACCAAAATCACGGCGATATCTCCAACCACATGGTCCTAAAGACTAGAGGAGAGGACACTTCACTCCATTCATTCCAATACTAGTCCAATCAACAATCAGTAAGGTACAGAAATTCTAAAGAGGAATAAACCTGAACGAAGCAGACATGGATGCTTTAGGCTGAAATGTGTGTATATGTAAGACCTCCCTATAAAAGGGAGGAATGCTGCTTTTAAACAAGAACATTCTCCAGGTTCAGCCTGCAATGGTGAGCTCTGAGGAAGGAGGATGTTTGGCCATAGCACACATAGCTGTCGTGTTCAACAAGACATTCTGCTGGAGTCATGCTTCCAGTATTAGATAGTTATTTAATTCTTCTGCGCCTGTATTTTTAGGGTCATCTAATCTACATTTCATCTTCCACAATAATTCAGAGTGCAGATTCCATTACAGACAAACTCAACAGATGCTGTGAAAAGATGCAGATGTTTGTCATCTGGCACACTTTGATGTTTTAGCTCAAAACTATTTAAATTCAACCAGACTAAAAATCCCACCATGCAAAAACAAAAGAAATTGTTTTTGCATGATGATTATATTAAATAAGGTAAAAAGCAATCCAAACCAACCTGGCTCTGTGTGAATCGCACTAAAAAAGGTTGATGGAAACACCAAAATTTAAAATACCTTCTTACAGAAAACAGTTTTCAAGTTCACTTGAGGAGTTTTTTTAAAATTATTATGATTATATATTTTTTTGGCTTTTCCGGAAAAGCATTAATTTGCTAAAGTTGCTATAGAAATACATTTGCTGAATAAGTTGTGATGTAGCAAACATTTAACCTACTGATCAGCTGTTTCTGGTGTCTCTGGACATAATGTAACATTGCCAATGCTGGTTGACATTACAGAATAAGGCATTCCTGAAAACCTCTTCGTTTTTCTGAGATGTGTGGTCCATGCTGTTTTGCAACCACTTCTACTACTTCCTGTTTCTCAGCAAGGCTAAACATCGGCATCTAACAAAACCCTGCTTTGCACAGCCTTGTTGATTCGCTCCAAACCAGAACATGGAAATGTGCTTAATTCTAGTTTTCTATTTTTGAGACATGACATTTAAATGGAAACATAACTACTGATTCAAAGTAAACTAGCAAGTCCAGCTCTGAAGGACTCAAAATAAAAATAAAAAAAAGATTTAAAATGTCAAAAACCAGACTTAAATTTAGCTCAAAAACCTTACATATGGGTTAAATGAAAATAATTCTATATAGAAGAGTAGAGGTTGGTTTGAACAGCATTTTTCCCTTAATGGAATACAGCCCATATATAAAAGCTACATTTTAAGCCCTCTCTAATAATCTGTCTGGTATTAAAATTGAATCGACAATATAAAATAATATAGCATAAAAAAATAATTAGTAACGGCTGACTACTCATAATTAACTTCCAGTTACTGTAGAAGGCCGACTGATTCAACTGCTGCTCATAATCATGATTATGAGCAGCAGTTGAATCAGTCGGCCTTCTACATGATTATAATCATACTTGATTCCACCCAGAAGACAAAAATAAAAATAAAAATAAAAAAAAAATTACATTGGATTTTTATGTTTTTTTGCACCGCGTTTTTTGATGACCCCGAACGACACAGTCTAAAGAAAAGAGCCAAAACAAACAATAGAGGTGACAGTAAGGGGCAGAGGGAGAAGCCTGAAGGCTGATTGTAGGACATTACAGCCCCTCCACCCCAAACTCATGATTAACCTGCCGAGCCACTGCTTGCTGTTTGGATGTGGTGTCGATGTCTGCCGTCAAGCATCACCGCAAGCAGGATAAACACAAGGAAGAGGACCACACCTGGATCCAGGCGGGCCTAAGAGTGAAAAATCACAGTGGGCCACACTCTGCTCCAGACAACAACATAGAGGCTAATTGTTTTATGTATGAGCTAAACATTTCAGGCAAGCGTATTTCACGATGGAGACAAAGATGAATGGCTGCTGGTCCAGACATTGGTCCCAGATTGGGGGGGGGGGGGGGGGGGGGGCCAAAAAAAAAAAAAAAAAAAATAAAAAAAAAAGGACAAAAAAAAATAAAAAAAAAACAAATGTTTATAAAAAGTGGAAAA